>JAJLXU010000002.1:332833-363634 GCA_030571545.1 Zygosaccharomyces gambellarensis
GTGTTGAATGGTTATATCATGAGAGCATTAGCATTTTCGCGCTTCGAATGAAGTTCATAGCGAATCTTTTTTTTTTTTTTTTTTTTTTTGTTTTCTTCACCTTGAGCTTAAAGGTGAGCTCAAGTGTCTACTAAACGGACCTTGCATTGAACTTAATTACAATGTATTTAAATTTCATATAATATCGTGAAAATTATCTAAGTAGCCATCAAGCCCACTGAGAAGCTTGTGGTATTGGTATTTCCTATAAACTTGAACCAAGTTCTCTTAAAACCTTCTTTTGACGAAAAATTTGATCAAAAATTGAGTGTAGGATTTTAAATTGAAAGAACAAGAAAAAAAAAAAAAAAGAAGAAAATTGCAACCAAAGTGTCATCTTTCAAGTATTTGACGATTGGTAGCCATTTGGGAAGACCTTTCAAACCTATTTCAGGTATTTGTTTATCTCATATCAGGTGGAAAAGTTCCGAAGCATATATAGAGAAGGATCAAAAGCATAGGAAATTTCAGAACCTTCTCAGATTTTCATCGATGTTTTACCTTACCACTATAGCACATCCTACTTCTGACACTAGTCATCCACTGCTTTTGTTACAATCCCACCATGGTGATCGTTACTTCTTTGGTAAAATGGCAGAAGGCTCTCAGAGATGCCTAACAGAAAGTCGTACTAGGATTGGAAAATTGCAAGATATATTTCTAACAGGCGAATTGAATTGGAGTAGTCTAGGTGGATTACCAGGAATGATCCTTACTATTGCAGACCAAGGTAAAGCTAGTTTGAAATTGCACCATGGTAGCGATTTGATCAACTATGTCGTTTCTACCTGGAGATACTTTGTATTCAGATTTGGTATCTCGCTAGGGACAAATGTTATGAAAGACCAAGAAATCTATAGAGACGGTCTCATAAGGGTTAAATCGATTGTGGTCCCTCAATCTGGTCCTACTAATGCCTTTGCTTTCAATGAACGACAAAATATGGCATTAAGGTCCATTGTAGCTAACATGTTCCCTAAAGATGGACCAACGGGAAGATATGATCCCTCAACTGACCCTTTTTTAAATGTAGAATTACCAACTGAGTTCAATGTGCCGAGAACATCCACCTGTTTTGAAATATATTTCGAGCCCGTGAGAGGTAAGTTTAAACCTGATATAGCCCTTAAATTAGGTGTTCCTAAAGGTCCTTCTTTTGGTAAATTAGCCTCTGGTCAGACGATCAGTTTAGAAAATGGCAATCAAATTATACCAGAACAAGTTTTAGAGAAACAGAGACAATTTCCAAGAATTTTAGTTTTAGATCTCCCCGATGATTCTTATGTCGAAGGGTTTACCGAAAAGTTCAAGAATTATGATATTGAGGATTTGGGTATCGTCTATTTTTTTTTTGGGAAAAATATTACGATTAATGAAAACTTGACTAAATTTATGGAGCTTTTTGGGAATAAAGCTCAAATGTTCGTTTCACACCCAGAGGTTTGTCCCAATACCATTGTATTCAGAGGCGCTGCCTTAACTGTTCTCAAATTAAAAGCATTAATGGTTCACAATTTTAATTTGCCTCGATCAAATACAGTCTTATCTAAAGAATTCCATGATTGTTTTAAGAAGCCAATGGAACCAGGAACTACATTGTCACAATCACAAGAAAACCCATTAACCTCGAACATCCCCAATGAAAACATGCATATTTTCACTCAAGGTACAGTGGCACAGATCGATTCCTTCACTAAGGGGGAAGAATCAATGAAAATTAAAGTTGAAGAAAATCGTCCAAATTGGTCCTGGGATTTTGCCTTTGAAAAACACGTCAAATCTTTAGGCCTACCGGGAACTTCTTTCGAGAGAATTGTTACTGAACAAAAGGCAGTGGACAACTTCGATACACCCGAGAAGAAGGATACTGCTGAAGTAATAACATTAGGCACTGGTAGTGCTTTACCATCGAAATATAGGAATGTGCTTTCAAGCCTTTTGAAGATTCCTTATAAAACAGAAGCAGGAGATATTGAAAATAGAATTATTCTCTTGGATGCCGGTGAGAATACTTTGGGAACTATACGGAGACATTTCCCCAGTACCGGTGTCGCAAAAATTTTTAAAAACATGAAGATGGTATATCTAAGTCATTTACATGCTGACCATCATCTGGGTATTGTAAGTATCTTGAAAGAATGGTTCAACTACCACCAAGATGATGAAGATATCATATATGTGGTTACTCCATGGCAATACAACCGTTTTGTAAATGAATGGTTATTATTAGAGGATGCCTCTTTACTGGATCGTGTTCGTTACATCAGCTGTGAACATTTTATCAATGGATCATATGTCAGGAGGGAAACCAAGCCAATACCATTGGACGAATATGCTGATGGACTCGAATCAGCAGACAAAAAGAGAAGGAAATTGGAAACTGATAATAATTCATCCTTAAGAAATTTGGATTCCATTAAAAAGATGTACAAAGATCTTCGCATTTTTAATATGCAAACTTGTAGGGCGAAGCACTGCGATTGGGCTTACTCAAATACGATTACGTTTTTCATGTCATCAAATTCCAAGAAATTATTCAAAGTCTCTTACTCCGGTGATACGAGACCAAACATAGAACATTTTTCAAAGGATATTGGTAGAGACTCAGATCTCTTGATACACGAAGCTACTCTTGATAATGAATTAATTGAAGACGCTATTAAGAAGAAGCATTGTACTATAAATGAAGCTATTGAAGTTTCAAACGAAATGAACGCACAAAAACTAATTCTGACTCATTTTTCTCAAAGGTATCCAAAAGCACCTCAAGTGAACGATAATATCAAAATTTTGGCTAAAGAATATTGTTATGCATTCGATGGTATGATTATAAACTACGATACACTCGGTGAGCAAGCTTCAGTATTTGATAAACTGAACCAAGTATTTATGGAGGAGAAGCAAGAGGAGGAGGATGAGAACTAATCTTTGATATGAATGTAAAAATTGAGTAAGAAAAACCAAGAAACAATATTTATTGTCAGTGTGTATTTGCATGTAAATAATCGGCTCTTTTTTTTTTTTTTTTTTTTTTTTTTTTACTTTTCAACTTCGTTGATTCATTACAAGTTATTTTGATAGAAGGTTTCCCATAATTCGATACATTCTTTTTGAGATTCGATCGCAGATTCTAGAAAAATCTCTAAACTGTTTCTGAAATCTTTAACTTTTTCGGTCTCAAAATTGGCCATTTCTTTTTTGACACTATCACCGACTTCTTGCCACTTTTTCTTGACTACTCTACATCTCCGTTGTAAAGTCTGATATTCCCTTCTAGCGTCATTGATCTTATCGATATTACCTTGAGAGGTAGCACTTTGTGGTAATTTTTCCAAAAATGCTTGTTTTTTAGCAAAATCTGACTCTGCAATGACTAAGTAATGGCCCAAACGAGCTCTCTGATTGAAAACTGCCCTTACGCTTGCTAATGACCTAATGTATTCGTCGAGAGTAACACCAAGCGTGAGAGATTCTTGTAAAGAACTTCTTTCCAATGATTCCTTTATGCGTCTATGTGTATCGGCAAAATTGGTCAAGATTTCAATATTTTGATTTGTAACTTCTAATTCTGCCAATGAATCTACTGTCTTTGAAAATTCTTCTGTTACGGAGGCCAGCTCATTCCTTTCAGAATCCACCAAATCTAGAGATTTGTTCAATTGTTTTAAGCGTTCCTCTAAACTCTCTGTTAATTTCCATTGATCGATAAAATACTCGTCCATTTCATTATATTTAGGCAACGACGAAAATGAAATGCTTAAGAACCTCTTTTGGGACTCACCATCTAATCCGCCATTTTTCAAAACCGTAGCAGCATCCTCGGGACCTAACAGTTCGATTTCACTGATGTGAATTTCTGAAAGGTCATTACTATCGCGGGAGGCATTGGAGCCGGATATGTGTTCTCGATTTTTGGAATCAAAATTGAAATTTTTGCTAGTCATAAACATAATAAAATCAGGGTCAGATTGCAATATTTGACTACTAGCAGTCTTCCTTAACATCTTCTCCATTTGAAATCTTCTATTCTCAATAAAATCCTGCTTAAATCTTCCAACGCTCTGTTTCTCTGGTGGTGGTGGAATTATCCTACCCCAATGATTGCTTTGCAATTGACGGTAGAGCCATCTGAAATCAGTGTATCGTCTATTAACTTGAGCATATCGTGTTTCCAAAAGTTCAGAATCCACCACCACGGTATATTCTACATGCATCGATGTCAATTCACCAACCTTCACTGGATCTTTTACTTCTATATTGAAAGGGACCGGCTGGTGTTCTTGTTCTTGTTCTTGTTCTCGACCTTGAAGTTCCTCCTGATATTGTGTTTGATTGGTTTCCAATCGAGGATCATCGATAGTCTTTCTCGTTGGTACATTAAAAAGCGGTTCATCAACTTGATCAATAATGCTTTTGCTCTTTGTTGTATTATTAGAAATTACAGATGTTGGACCTTGATCAGTGATATCCTCAGTTTCCTTCTTGATCTTGCCTAATGGATCAGATACCTCGGTAGTGTTACGGTTATTAGTACTTTGGGCGCTTTCACCAACATTCTTACCCAGTGGACGGCGACGCATTCTAGCTGAATTGAATAGCATACGCGGTTTACCACTTTTTCTGGATGTTGACGACAGTACAGGGGTCGACTGAGACATGTCTTGGTCCTTAGAATCATCAACTACCAATGGTTGATAAGTGGAAGCAGAAAAAAGTGGATCTTCAGCACCTTTTGTAGGTGAAGAAAGAATAGAGGCACCATTAGCAGTTTGTAAATCTACTAATGGATCTTCTTGAGGGGCTAATTCGTTCAAAAGATTCCCAGAATTCTCATGAATTTCATTTTCTATATTATCACTGCTTTCGCCACTTTCTCTTTCATCTCCTTCTTCCTCCTCCTCTCCCTCTTCTTCCTGCTCTTGATTCTCTTCTCCCGTATTCAAATCAGAAAAGGACTTACTTAGCTCCGGAACTGATGGTTGATTGAGGGGGGTCAAATCATCCCAAACTGGAGCATTTAAATCTTCTTCGTAATCCATTTGGAAATCCCGTTTGTAAAATTGGTTTTCCTTTTATTTCTTTATTTTTGTATTCTTGTTTGAAGAAGTGTTTTGTTGAAGAAGTGTTGATAACAACTAATTTCTTCAGATTTTTCCCTTCAACAAAGGCAAAAGTGATAAAACCTCAGTTATAAGGTTAAAAGAGTAGCTATTAAGAAATCGTTAGTAAGATGAAGGATGCTGGGCATCAATTAAATAGGAAAGAACAATTGGCTGCGATGGGGACACGGCGGTTTTCACTTTGGAATTTTTGGATTGCATCCTTGGTGTTGAAAATACTGTTGATACCTGACTATTTTAGTACAGACTTCGACGTCCATAGGAATTGGTTGTCTATTACCCATAATTTGCCTCTACGTCAATGGTACTATGAAGATACTAGTCAATGGACACTCGATTACCCACCGTTTTTCGCATATTTTGAATGGTTTTTATCAAAATTTGTGCCTGGTGTTGTGAAGCAAGATGGATGCCTTGATATTACTGATAAGGGTCAATTTGGTTGGCCTACTTTGATTTTCCAAAGAAGTACTGTCATACTGAGTGAAATTTTATTGTTCGTAGTCTTGCAGATTTTCATCAATACCAGTCGTATCAATGAAAGGACACAGAGTTTTGTAGTGGCTTCAAGTATTGTTCTGTCACCTGGTTTCCTCATCGTGGATCATATTCACTTCCAATACAATGGATTTTTATTTGCAATTTTAATTGCTTCAATAGTGGCAGCTAAACAGAGAAACTATTTGTGGTGTGCCTTTTTCTATTCAGTTGCATTATGTTTCAAACACATTTTTCTGTATTTGGCACCATGCTATTTTGCCTTTTTACTGAGAGCATACTGCTTAGATTTTCAAGATTTCAAATTCAAAAGTTATAAAGATTTAATCTTTATCATTAAATGGAAACACTTTTTCCAATTAGCCGGAATTGTAATTGGTGTGTTTACATTGTGTTTTGGACCATTCTTCAAGGATTTACCACAGGTTCTCACGAGATTATTTCCGTTTTCTAGAGGACTAACCCATGCTTATTGGGCGCCTAATTTTTGGGCGTTGTACTCATTTTTGGATAAACTTTTAACCGCAGTCATGTTAAAATTGCCCTATGTGCATAAGTTTACTTCTAAATTCATTCAACCTCCATTAATTCCTGCCACAATTGATGAAATTAAACTGCGCATTGCACAAAATAATAATGGTACAAAAGGTTTGGTTCAAGATGTTTTTTTCGTCATTTTGCCTCAAATTTCACCCAGGTTGACATTTACTCTCACAGCCTTTTATCAGGTTTTAGCGGTAATTCCGGTCTTGTTCGATCCTTCGTACAAGAGATTTATTGGATCTTTAACTCTTTGCGGATTGGCTTCGTACTTGTTCGGTTGGCACGTTCATGAGAAGGCTATATTGCTAGCCATTGTACCATTTTCGTTTCTGGTGGTTTGTGATAGAAGACTTTTGACTTCATTTATGTTATTAGCGGCTTCAGGTTACACTTCTTTGTTTCCGTTGTTGTACGAAAATCAGGACTTTTTACTCAAATGTCTCTACACACTGGTGTGGTGTATGATATATTTTTATGCATTGAGAAAGACTACCGTTTTATCATCGAGTGTTGAAAGAAGAGTGTTTTTCTTGGATCGTCTATCTATGTTCTACATCTATTTGTTATTGCCGCTGGTACTTGGTGTACAATGTTTCGATCTTATGAAATGGAAATATCCACTTTTCCAGAGATTCGAATTCGTTGGTCTCATGAGTTATAGCATCTACTGTGCGTTAGGTATCATGGGCTCATGGATTGGACTGTCTTGGTTATACACTTTCGATGAGCCACTTTGGGAATAGTTTCAGAAATGTCGACTTCGATAAAATACAATATAATATTAGTATCAGATATACAATTATTGCGTTTGCAATGAGTCCTTCCAAAGCAAATAAAATAATATTAACTTAGATAAAAGAATTAAAAAGTATTCGTAGTGCAGAAAGAAAAATAAAAAAGGAATTGGATGAAATATAAGTAATAATGATGAAATATCAGTGTCTATCATGTGTTTTAAAATGAAGAAAAGAAGGTCTATCGCTCTGCGATGAGTCTCTTGAGAGCAGCTCTAGCATCCTCTTGATCACTTCCTGGTGAAGCGAATTGTTTAATTGGTTCCTTCATTGGTGATGTTGTCTCGACTAAAGAACTATTACCACCAAGGCCATTGCCATTCGTACCATTACTATTTGATGATAAAATGTTGGAAAGGTATTTAGTAGTTAGTGAACCATTCATCGTTTGCTGAATCAACGGCGTGCAATCAATCATTGCTGGAAGTTGTGCTTCTTGAGCTCTAGGCGTGGATGGTTCAGGAATCATCTTGTCGTTATGGTTACCCGCCATAGATGTTGCCGTTGCATTATTAGTGACTCGTGGTGTTAGAGTTGCACTGTAAGGAAGAGATGGACGTCTTAAAGGTGACGGAGGAAACATGTCTTTCCGAGGAGGCGATGAACTTAAATTTATTACGCTATCACGACGACCCATCTGTGAAGGCAATCGAAGTGCTTTCGACGGATCACTATCTAAACCAGTTTGGGAAGCAGAATATCTTCTTACTTGAGGCGTAAACCCACCTGCTCTTGGTGAACCGAAATTCACCCAGGATGGTGGTGTATTAAAACAAAGTTGGGGGCGTGGTGAGTTTTGCAGATGGTTATAAATTATTTCTGACCAATTACCGTCCGCATCATCTGTTAATAAAAGCGGATCTGCACTGGAAAATTTGAAGACAAACTGCTGTTGCGATTGCTGCCTTTGCTTCTGCTGGTGTTCTTCATGTTGCTGCTGCTGTTGTTCTTGTGCTTGTGCTTGTGCTTGTGCTTGTA
The DNA here is from genome assembly GCA_030571545.1 of Zygosaccharomyces gambellarensis. Classification (NCBI taxonomy): domain Eukaryota; kingdom Fungi; phylum Ascomycota; class Saccharomycetes; order Saccharomycetales; family Saccharomycetaceae; genus Zygosaccharomyces; species Zygosaccharomyces gambellarensis. The sequence continues at coordinate 340,806 of JAJLXU010000002.1, forward strand.
CTTGTTCTTGTTCTTGTCCTCGTTCTTGTTCTTGTTCTTGTTCTTGTTCTTGTTCTTGTTCTTGTTCATGCAGCCCATCTTCCTTACCATCTTGCTGAATCTGTTCTTCACTTTGTTGGTGATTGCCCTCTTGATATTGTTGCTGAGGTTGAGGTTCCTCTTGAGAAGCTTCCGATGTTTTCGTTTTTGGTGAAAAAGAAATCATATTAGAAAGATAGCCATAATTCAATGGATTATCAGTAGGACCACCACTCTTTGGCGAAGCAACTACATCCAACAGGACCTGATCGATTCCCATATTCGGGGTAAACCCAGTTCTAATGGCGAATGAGGTCTTTGGTGTCGAAGGAGGTTGCGGAGATTGTGTCCAAATTGGCGGAGCTCTAGGCGATTTGCCAATACTGGAGTTCATACTATTAGTTGTACCTAGATTGGAATTTGCACCTACGCGGTTTTCAAGAATCGGCGGCAATTCCGTCTCCGAGAACGAATTTTGCTTCTTGTGCTTATGTATTGGCTTCTTAATTCTCGACATTGCGTTCGAAGGTGATGACGGTGGTGGTGGCACATCACTCCGCATTTGTTTTAAAAGTGTTAGAACTTTCCTTTTTTCAAAAGTAGGTAATCCTGGTTCTTCTCTGTCTCTGTTATCATTACCAGATTGTTGAGAAAAATTCGACTTACTTGGTGTCGAATCTCGTGATGAAGAAGAACCAGCGATAGAAGCTTTACCATTTTCACCAATTGTTAATGAAAATTTAAACTGTTGTGAAGCATTCGTAGCACCTGCAGTAAAATTGGGACCAGCCCCTTTACCATTATTCCGTTCATCATCTTCGTCCTTAATTGGTGAAGTCGATAGAGGGGGTGAGCTCTTCAAAGCTAGTTTAGAAGCCGAACAAAACACACTATCACTGGAAGAAGGTGTCGGTGTACCTGTTGAACCATTTACACTATCATTCCTCCCGCCAGCGGGCCATTTCGTAGGCGTTGATAATATAACACCCCTATACCTTGTTTTCTTAGATGATCCTGGTTGTGACCCATTCTCCACCAATGTACTGCTGTTATTGTTATTATTGCCATTTGCACCATTACCAATTCCAGAATTCGATTGAGACCGATTTTTAGGCGATGGTGTTACAGATCCAACCTTCATAGTTGGTCTCTGGAAAACTTGTGTACCTTGTCTCTGCATCCTTAATGAAGAATGCGCCATAGGACTCTCTAATGGATTAGCGTAATCCTTAGTGATTGGTGGTCTACCTCTCTTCCTTATAGGTCTTTCCATTATAATTCTAGCAATAACAACACAGATCTGAAACAAACGATCTTATTCGTTTCTTTCTGAATCTCTTCAACCTTCTTGTTCCGTTGTACTTTCTCTTGACCTTGGAGTTTCACGGTGTGAGTTCCAGTTGGGAAGTAGAAATCTGTAAAATATTCTTCCTTTAATAATTTGGCACGCGGTTGCTCAGAAGATTTTTTTTTTTTTACTTTACTTCTTCTAGAATTGAGATGAGGCACAATTACCTCTTTTGGTAATAACGCGTAAACGCGTTAGATCTGGTAACCTTGTACGAATGCGGGGTGTCACTTGTAGTATATCACTTGACACTGTGGTGTACGGAAGGAAATATAAGCAGTAGTAGTAGTAGTTGTTGTTGTTGTTGTTGTTGTAATACTAAAGCTACCATTGAAAGATCAACAAGTCCTTAGCGGTATCAGTGATGCTCACCCTCCTTATATCCTGCCTTGATGTCGTTGTCTATCTTGGTATTCGAATACATTATTTTTTACCGGTGGGAGTGGTTTACAGCCGCGGAGAATGCAGCACTGACACATCTAAGGCAAAAGGAGTTTCAAATTTTTATGGACCAAATGTTCCATACTTCCATAATGGGGCCCAGACAAGTTGCCGAGAATGTGTTTTATAGTACATTCCGGAATGTAGTTGCTATGAAACTGTCTGTTGCCAAGTAATTATGCAGAACGCGAAACGCGAAACGCGAAATGGTGTATATTTAGTTTCAAATCCCCTAGAAGATGACGGTGAGGACCGATTTATCTCATCCTCGGCGCTTAACAGTTTTTCTAAATTTCAACAAGGAAAAGCCATAATTTGATCTGCGTTACCCTGCTTTGTGTGTTTATCGGGTGACGAAGGTTGGCGGCTAAATGTCATCTCAGAAGTACTTAAGGAGGTACTGCTGTGAATTAACTGTAGAATGTATCAAAGGGTGTGTCTGTTACTTAATCAGATATAGACGGACGATGCGTTTCGCTCTATCATGAAAGCTGTACAAAGAAGAAGCTACAAAAAGTGAAATTCTCAAACACCGTAAAGTATATTCATGATGCTAAAACTAGTACATATCATTTACTCAATCGTGTAGTGACTTGATAGCAGGTTGTGGACCCAATGGAGTTATACCCAATGGGTTGATTCTGGAGTGTGATCTAGTGTAGTGCAATTTGATGTGATCAAAGTCAGTAGTGTGTCTGAAGGCATCGTTGTTCCAGTACAAGTTACGCAACCACAGGTGGATAAATGGATAACCATCTCTGATGGTGTTCAAATTACACTTGAAATGCTGCACGTAGACTGGATCGAATCTCGCGATTGTAGTATATAGACGGACATCAGCTTCAGTTAACTGCTCGCCTACAGTGTAATAATGGGCCAAAACCTTGTCCAAACTGTGGTGTTTGGATTTCAAAGTTTCATATTTGTGCTGCAAGATGGCTTCCACCTTATCCAAATGCTGGAAAACGTTAGCAGCTTCCTTTTCGTACACGGCAGCGCTTTCAGCAAAACCTGCCTTGTACACACCGTTGTTAATGTTATCGTAAACCCAGCCATTGAACTCATCAATTTGAGATTCTAATTCCTTTGGAACCAAGTCGATCTTGGTAGCTTCGTCGCCGGCAAACTCATCTAGAACACCGCTGTTTAAGGTTCTAATTATCTGAGCAGACTCGTTGGAAACAATGGTTTTGGTCTCATTATCCCAAAGAACAGGCACAGTGAATCTCGCGTTGTAGTCAGGATCCGACTTGTAGTAAATATCACTTAGTCTCTGCGCTCCCTCATTTGGGTCGAAAGTACCATCGACGAACAATCTATGAGAATCATTTGGGACTTCACCAACAGGAGAAGAAGTGTCCTTCTGGGCGCCAGTGATTCCACCAGCTGCTCCCTTAAAAATGTTTTCCTTCTTTGCCTTCTCTAAAGTGGCATCATCAACTGGCAGAAACCTCCATCCCTTGGTGTCTAGGTGCCAGTGAACAACACTAACACCAATAACAGATGAATAACCCTTTAGGGCTCTGGTCAGCAAAGTTCTATGAGCCCAGGGGCATGCTAGTGAAACATACAACCAGTAACGACCTTTGGCAGGCTTGTAAACAGGATGACTAGGTGAGATTGGTTCTTGGAATTTAGAAACCTGTCTCCTGAAGGAACCGTCTTTCGAAGCCCACTGTTTTGACATTTTAAAAGTGGAATTAATGAACTGAAGCACTGGACTACCTCTGGTCATAACTACACCATGGGAAGAAGCAGACGGTTTCTGTAATTTCACTCCCGATGTCCCATTTGTACCTTTATATACGTGAATATTTCAAAGGGTTAGTAATATTTCAAATATTCTATGTAACCTTTTATGCTTGTAGACGAAATCGCAAAGACACGAAATCAACAGCAAAAGGATCTTTTGACAAACATCATTGCAATTCTGCTTCAACATTTGATGGCTAAGAGAAAGAATAGTGAATCTTCATCAAATAACATGAGGATTAGTAGTCAACAGCCCAGATGATTAGAGGAAATATGGGTACACTGTGTGGTTGATGGTCAATATCTTTTTAAGAGAAAGAAAGACTACGAGGAACTCCACATCTGGTGTAGGACTTACGATCAAATTGAACGGAATTTATGGAGTCAGTAAATTATGTGAATTAATATCATGAATCGATTTATTACTGACAAGATTTCCTCTTATCATCGTTGTTAATACATGGTACATCCGGTTTCGGACAGGAACTGACGTAGGTTTTAACAACAAGCCCCGGACAAAGCCTGTCGCTGGTTGCAATTGGATAAGACATTATCAATACAGAGGGAAAATGATAAGAACTCATTATCGATTGATGGCCGATACTCCTATAGGACTCAGTAATCGATTAGTATCCTATACCAGGCATTTGCAAGTATTAAGAATTGATATGATGAAAACTGACCTCAACTCTGAATGTCTTCATTCTTGGATTGAAGCGGATATCTTTCCGGCTTATCTTTAGAAGATGTCTAATTCAACCATATAAGGGTACTCGAGAGGTATAAGAAGCTGTTTGTCAAATTATTCGCTATAGACATCTTCACTAAAAACAGAAACAAAAACACTATGGATTCAGAAAAAAACCAGGTCGAGCTAGAGAATAAAGAGATTGGTCAGGTAGAAGTAATTGATGACATTAATTCCAATGGTGTTGATGATCGGTCACGCTGGCAAAAGATCAAGGACTCATTCAAGAGACAAGAGTTACCGGAGCTAGAGCCAAACTTAACAGAAGCGGAGAAGATTGCCATTGCAACGGCACGTTCACCGTTGAAGCATTCTTTGAAAAATCGACATCTTCAAATGATTGCGATCGGTGGTGCCATTGGGACAGGTCTTTTTGTTGGGAGTGGTACTGCATTAAGGACTGCTGGACCTGCAGGTATTCTGCTGGGTTGGATAATTTCAGGCACAATGATATACTCGGTGGTTATGTCGGTTGCAGAATTAGCTGTTGCATTTCCAGTATCGGGCGGATTTACTACGTATACGACAAGGTTTGTCGACGAGTCTTTAGGATTTGCCATCAATTTTAACTATATGCTTTCAAATCTGTGCACCTTACCGTTAGAGCTTGTATCGGCGTCAATTACGGTTAATTATTGGCATACAGACAAGAAATATACAGATGGATTTGTTGCACTGTTTTGGCTTGTCATCGTCTGTATCAATCTTTTTGGCGCAAGAGGCTATGGCGAAGCAGAATTTCTATTTTGTATTTGCAAAATTTGTATGATTTTAGGCTTTATAATACTGGGGATTGTTTTAGTTTGTGGTGGTGGCCCGCGCACGGGTTACATTGGAGCCAAATATTGGTATCATCCGGGTGCATTTGCAGGTGATACTGCAGGTAAAAAATTCAAAGGATTTTGTTCAGTTTTCACCACGGCTGCTTTTTCTTATTCTGGTAGTGAAATGGTTGGTTTTGCCAGTGCAGAAGCAGCGAATCCAAGGAGAGATGTCCCTGCTGCTGCAAAGCAGGTATTTTGGAGAATTACACTTTTCTACGTCATATGTCTTTTACTGGTGGGTCTATTGGTTCCTTATACCGATAAACAACTGATCGGTAGTTCATCTGTTGATGCTGCAGCTTCGCCATTCGTTATTGCGATTAGAAACCAAGGTATTAGTGGATTGCCAACTGTGATAAACGTTGTCATTTTGATAGCAGTCTTGTCAGTAGGCAACACGGATATTTACGCGGCTTCCAGATCACTATCAGCATTGTCGGATCAAGGCTTTTTGCCCAAGTGTTTCTCGTATATCGACCGTATGGGAAGACCATTGGTCGGCATTTTAGTTACTTCATTATTCGCACTAATTGCCTTCGTTGCCGAATCTGACAAAGAAGGTGAGGTATTTGACTGGCTATTAGCATTGTCAGGATTATCGGCACTGTTTACTTGGGCCTCCATTTGTCTGTGCCATATCAGGTTCCGCAAAGCTCTCTCTGTGCAAGGTAGATCAACAGATGAATTGGCGTTCGCATCTCCAATCGGCGTATATGGATCCATATGGGGGTTTTTCATCTGTGTTGTTGAACTGATTGCCGCGTTCTACGTTGCTGTCTTCCCTATTGGAACTCCTCCAAATGCAAAGGGTTTCTTCCAATCGTATTTGTCCTTTGTCGTTATATTTTGCATGTATCTGGCACATAAGATTTGGAAAAAAAACTGGAAGATATTCATTAAAGCAAGGGATATGGATATCGATACCGGCCGCAGAGAAGCTGACCTTGAGGTGCTAAAGCTAGAAATTGCAGACGAAAAGAACCAGCTAAAATCGAGACCCTGGTGGTTTAAGACCTATAAGTTCTTTTGTTAACTTCAATTATTTAGTTTATTTTCCATAAAAACCTACCATAATATATATATCAACTTAATCCTAAAACTCTCCAAAGTAATGTAAAACTATCCTGGGAACTTGTAAAGCACATTCTAGCCGCCTAGCATCGCAAATACCGTATATTTCCTGTAGTCTTCGGCCGGGTAACCCTCATCGGCCCTCCTTTTCACCAACATCGAAATTGAAAAAGTGATCAAGTTCACTCAGACATCATACCGATGCTGAGGCCAGCACTAAAAACTTAATATAAGCACCCTCTAACAAAAACCAAGATGTCAGAATCTGCTGCCCAGGATGTGGACATGACCAAGGGTGAACAGCCTGTCGAGGAGTTTGAGGAAGAGCCAGACAGAGAAAAGATCAAAATTTTACCACAAGCAACGTCTGAAGATGGTACCTGTACATCCTTCCAGATCGCAGAAGAGGACCACACCCTAGGTAATGCTCTACGTTATATGATAATGAAGAACCCTGAAGTCGAGTTCTGCGGTTACTCCATCCCTCACCCCTCCGAAAATCTGTTGAATGTGAGAATTCAGACGTACGGCGACGTAACTGCTGTTGACGTACTACACAAGGGGCTGCAAGACCTAATGGATCTGTGTGACGCCGTAGAAGATAAGTTCACTCAGAGGATCAGAGAGATGTAGTGCGACCACCTGTATAATATCTGTACTTTAGAATACTTCAAATCCTTGCTTTCTTTGTCTTAATTTCATTTTTTTTTTTTTTTTTTTTTTTCACTTTCGGCGATGAGCTTTGAAGCGTCTGAAATTTCTTTTTCAAAAGCTCATCGCGCTGAAAATTTTTCATTTGGTATAAAGATAAAGGTCATCGCAGAGAGAATACTCATAAAAACATATCTTCCGTTTCACTTTTTGGCTCATCTTGAAATATCTATTGATCGAGTATCGACAAACTACTCGTAAGCACATCATGTCCAGAGACGGTCAGTTCAACAGAAACAATTTTGGTACCCGTCAGGGTGATTTCAGAGGTAACAGAGCCACTGACAGAAATAACTACAACAGAGGTGGTAACTACGGTAATGGTGGTGGATTTGGTAGCTACAGAGGAGGTGGTGGCTACAGTGAGCCACAAGAGTTGGTAAAACCAAATTGGGATGAAGAATTACCACATTTACCTCCTTTCGAAAAGAACTTTTACGTTGAACATGAAAGTGTCCGTAATAGATCTGACGAAGATGTTGCTAAGTTCCGTAAAGACAATGAGATGACCATCTATGGTCATGATATTCCCAAGCCAATCACTACCTTTGACGAAGCAGGTTTCCCGGATTACGTTTTGAAAGAAGTAAAGGCAGAAGGATTTGCAGCTCCTACGGGTATTCAGTGTCAAGGTTGGCCTATGGCACTTTCTGGTAGAGATATGGTTGGTATTGCAGCAACTGGTTCTGGTAAGACTCTGTCATACTGTTTGCCAGCTATTGTTCATATCAATGCACAACCTCTGCTAGCTCCTGGTGATGGACCAATCGTCATTGTGCTTGCTCCAACGAGAGAATTAGCGGTTCAAATCCAGAAAGAATGTTCAAAATTTGGTAAAAGTTCAAGAATTAGAAACACATGTGTCTATGGTGGTGTGCCCCGTGGTCAGCAAATTAGAGATTTGACCAGAGGTGCTGAGATTGTTATCGCAACACCAGGTAGACTAATTGATATGCTGGAAATTAATAAGACGAATTTGAAGAGAGCTACTTATTTGGTTTTGGACGAAGCTGATAGAATGTTGGATATGGGATTTGAACCCCAAATTAGAAAGATTGTTGACCAAATCAGACCTGATAGACAAACTTTAATGTGGTCGGCAACTTGGCCAAAGGAAGTTAAGCAATTAGCAAGAGATTACTTGGTGGATCCTATTCAGGTTCAAATTGGTTCCCTTGAACTATCGGCATCTCATGATATCAAGCAGATTGTGGAAATTATTTCAGAATTTGAGAAGAGGGATCGTTTAAGCAAGCATTTGGAAATTGCATCTGAGGATCCAAATTCTAAGGTATTGGTTTTTGCATCTACAAAGAGAACATGTGATGATATTACCAAATATTTAAGACAAGATGGTTGGTCTGCATTGGCTATCCACGGTGATAAGGATCAAAGAGAACGTGATTGGGTTTTGGAAGAATTCAAAACTGGTAGATCACCTATTATGGTTGCCACGGATGTTGCTGCCAGAGGTATCGGTATGTTATATTAACTGATTTTTTTTTTTTTTGTGTGTGCATATGCATTTGCATCTGCTACTAATGTTTAATAGGGTATTACAAGGGTACAGGATAATGAGGAGTTTATGGTAAATTTTTTGATGTTTTTTCGGATATTATTATGAGTGTTATGTGATTTTTTTTTTTTTGATATGGCATTAAAAGTTGGGTTGGCCCCATGATTCACTTTAATTGCTTCCTACCAATTTATCGTTGGGCACAAATCTGCTAGTTCAGCTACATTAATTCCAATTTTTGCATTGGTTACGAGTGATTATAGAAAGATGAGGTTGTTGATTATTTGAACACCCGAAAGGAATTACAATGTGGACTAGATGGCTTACAAACGCCTTTCAAATGAAGGGCGATGGAAATATAAGTCGTCTTAGTCTGGAGACTTCATCTTTTTATTTCAGTCTGTAGTTGCACTTTGTTAGTTATTTTGTGCCTCTTTAAACTATTACAAACTGTCGAATCCAATGGAAGCACTGGATTTTAGGTTTGGATCGTTTAGGAAGCAGATATGTAGGATGAATCATGCTTTATCAAAGAAAGAAGGATATTTGGGTTAAAATTTATCCATGATTTCGATTTTCTTTTTTTTTCTTTTGTTTTACCTTGTGGATACCTTGCAATTCTTAGTAGCAGTTTCGTTTTCCATTAAAGTTCTTATTATACTAACATTGATTTTACAGATGTCAAGGGTATCAACTTTGTGATCAACTATGACATGCCAGGTAACATTGAAGATTATGTTCATAGAATTGGTAGAACAGGTAGAGCTGGTGCGAAGGGTACGGCTGTCTCCTTCTTCACTGAAGCTAATAAAGGTTTAGGTGCTTCTCTAATTTCTATTATGAGAGAGGCTAAACAAGAAATCCCAGCTGATTTAGCCCAATACGACAGGAAGTCGTATGGTGGCAACCCAAGATATGGCCGTGGTGGTTACGGTGGTCGTGGTCGTGGTGGTTTCGGCGGTCGTGGTCGTGGTGGCTACGGTGGTCGTGGCGGTTACAAACCAAGAGACAGTGGCTGGAGTAACAGAGGTGGTTATAGATATTAAATTCGTTAGCTCCATTAGTTCCCTAAGTTAATTAATTTCAATATGTATACTAGAATTCCTTTCTATTTTGTTTGACTATTATTTGTCATATATAATCATAGCAGGTTAATTACAGCTGGAATACAAATACTACTGGAATCGAATTAAGTTTGAACCAGAGTAATTACCAGGCAGTATCCCAAGCATCATCCTCATCAGCATCACCATCACCTGGATTGCTCTGGAGTTTACTAACTCTTGCTGCAGGTTTAACTGCTCGCGGTACTGAAGTCGGTGTATTTGACCTCGAAAGACTACCGCTAGAACGTGGAGTTAAAATACTACTATGAGTCTTGGGCCTACTTAAAATACTCGTCCCTTTCTTTGGTGCTTGAGTCAACGACCGACTTGCAGCTGGTTCGTCATCAGTCAAATCAGAATTCCAGGATTTTTGCGTTTTAGCAGGCTTACCGCCCAAAGATTTAGAAGCCCTGTTCTCTTGAGATTCATCAACAGAGAAATCATTCCAACCACTATCATCAAAATCTGCGCTTATATCATTTGCTCCTGAAGAATCTCCAGTTTTACTCACCTTAGCAGGGAAACTACCAAAATCATCAGAAACTGTAGATGAATTCTTTTCACCAAAATTAGCCCAGACATCATCATCCATAGCGCCAGAAGTTGATGTATTTGTATCGGAGAACCCAAGTCCGGTGGTAATAAGAATGGAGGACAGAAACTGCCTAGCTAATTCATCCACATTTGACGAGTCCGTCTCACAGTATGAGTCGAAATTTATGTCTTTTGTTTGTGATTCAGAGGAGGAATCTTCATTCTGTAATACTTTAGCTTCATCCTCCAATTTGTTCAAATACTTCTGGAAAAGATTCTTAGCCTTTGATCTTACTAGCGGATCTTTATCCAGTAGACCAGGGGCAATGACTGTTAGGATTTTATTGGCAATTGTCTTAACATCAAAAAGGTCAATTGTCTTAGTCAATCCATACAAGGAAGCTAACCTTGCCTTTACATCGGGATCCTTTAAAGACTTTGTAAATGCAGTTGCTAATATGTTGGCTCTATTTCCTGAAGAGCTGGATAACATAGTAGAAATTTTTGTTATGATAATAATAGTCCATGCTCGAATTTCTACATCTACATCCACTTGGGTTTTAGCCAAATAACGCAGCAACTCGTTATTCAACTGTCTTTCACTGATATAAGAGACCATAACAGGAATACTTTTCAAAGTTTGCAAACGCAAAGTAGAATCAGTATCAGCCAAGCCCATTGAAAATCTTGGATACACCTTATCGCAAATTTCCTTTTTCTCCAAGTGGATGATAACCTTTGGTAGGTAGATCAAAAGTAAGAATCTAACTTGCCTGTCTTGTAACGCAAAACTGCTGTACAGTAATTGTTTAGAAGATTCAGGGAAATATTCTTGTTCAATGGTCAGATCCAAGAAGATAGCTAGAAGTGGAATAATTTTCGGCAAGACGGACGGATTTCCACTTTGTGTTGAAATGAGCCAATTAATGACATTGATTAGTTCGGGAATTAGCATTCCTTTGACAAATTGTGGCAGCAGGTAATGAAATAACGATCTGTTTTCAAAATATGCAATCTGTAAATTGGACATCACAATAAATTTCCCCTGTGAATCCTTTATATGAATTTCTTCTAATTGTTGATGTAAGGAAATTAATGGATTGTTGATCCACGTACTTGTCGACTGCAACTTTCTATTAAAATGTTGGATACTAGTGCGACCTTGGGACATACCCTGTAATATCGCTGACCAATCCTTTGGTACACCAGCTGCACCACCTAATAGTCTAGTGATTAATTTACTCAATTGCATAGCATCAACTTTATTAGGATCATCAGAAAGTATTGGCTTTTCAACAAAGCTGTTATACAACCTCATATGAGAGCCAAAGGCTCCGGGATCCAATTGTTTTTTATCAGTACAAAGTTCAAGTCCAAATAAAATCCATTGACCTTTGGAATCCACGAAAACTGATTCTTCACTCAATGTACCAAGTACAAAGTTGGTTAAATGTGATAAAGTGTTTAAGATCTCCGATATACCCACCTGAATTGCTTCTTTATTTCTTAAGTAATCGTTTAACTGGTCCCATGGGAATGGTGTAACTCTTTCAGTGACGATAAACGTCGATTGAGGATCAGATTCAAAAACCTCTAAAACTCGACAAAGACCAGGAATTCTCAGAATCTTAGATTTGTGAACAGCATTAGCAATAATTGGTTCAGTCTTCTCGTTTCTGTTGGCCTTAAATATGGTCACTGGTTGTGAATCAGACTTTTTTGAACCGTAAAACACTTGCCATAGCGAGTTCCCTTGAATTGGCTTCTCTTCAATGGTATAAGGAAATTGGAAATTTGAAAGCGATTTAAACAAATTTATAAAGCTCATCTCAGCCAAAATCCTCGGTTAGTTCCTCTCAGCCCTAATGTCCGTATCCTTGACCTTTCAAGTTTTTGAACAGCTGTCTACTAACATTATCAACTAGTGGTAAATAAAAACATCTAAATGGTGTCCTTCTACAACAGAGAAAGCTGACACGTGAAGTAGTTGGTGCCAATTAATCAAATAAATAGCATATAAAAATACATATGTCGACTTTTAACCAAGTACCTCTCCAACATCTTCTTATTTCTCGGTTTTTATAGTACATTTCTATCAGTTTGTAGTGTTATTACACTTAGCTTTTGTTTGCCACGTAGTAGGCTACACCAAAGAAGACAATTGCGCAAGCTAACGCTAAGAAACCGTTGCCTTCACCACCAGTAGTAGCGCCACTGGTTTGGGCAACGCTGGCAACTTTTTCACTCTTGGCAGGCTTACTAGCTGGATCTAACGACCCAACTAATAAATCCTTTAGCATGCCAACAGCTTCCTCAGAATGACCAATATCGTTAAAGGCTTCAGTGCCGTCTTGACCAGCCAAATCTAGGATAATTTCATCACCACCTGGATGGTCCTCTACAAATTTCGTAACATCGTAGATTTTACCATCGACGATCAACCAAGCATCTTCAGGAGTATTGTGCTCTGCAACTTGCTCAAATGTATAAACCTTGGACATACTTAGACGAAATATTCAAAGATTGATCGAGGCACTGAATAGTGGAAATCAAAAGTTGGTGAGTTGAAAAACTCGTATACTTTTTTATATTTATTAGTATCTTTCAGTTTGTAATGATGAACTCGTTAAAAAAAAGTGTTGAAAATATTGCAAAAAATATATCGGTAAAATATACATTATACAGAAAGGAAATTATAGTAATAATCAAGAAATAAGAGTAGTACTCACCATTTGAAATCAATCCCAGCTTTCTTCAGTTTATTCACACGTTCTTCGTGCTTCTTCTGTGCTCTTTCCTTCAACTCTTCAGTGCTCTTCTTTACTGGTGCCAATTGGAATGATCTATGCCTGTATTTGTACAGTTTTTCAATCTTGGATCCCTTTGGTAACACACGCACCTGAATTAAGTGTCCCATCAGTAAGTAGTTGTTCATAGTTTCTTGCGCAACCTTGGCATCATCCTTGTTGACAAATTCTATAAACCCGTAGTGTCTTGTGCTACCAGTTTTCTTGTTACGGGCCAAACGAGCATCTTTTAAATCACCAAATTGCGAGAAGTATTTGGACAGTTCTTTCTCTTGAAACCCGTGTGGGAGCCTACTAACGAATATAATACTTGAATACACATCCTGTGCACCCTTCTCTTGCTGCTTTTCGGGTAGCTTTTTGCTTAACTTCTTTACTTTATGTGAACGATCGTCTTCAGCATCTGGCAACCCTTCTATCTCGGAGTCTGATGAACTTGAATCGGCATCTGATGGGGCTTCAACTGGTTGCTTAACAACTTCCTTAGCCTCAGAGGCCTTATCACTTGGTTTGACCATCGTTATCGTAGTATTCTATCGATTATCTGCTGTTCTCTGTTCTCTTAGCAGTAGAAATTAGATGAGATGAGATGAGATGAGCTTAAAATTGAAAAATTTGCAAAAATCGCCAGGCGAATACAAAGAACACTAAAGGACGACTGGAAAGAGGAAAAGACGACTAGACTGCTGAAGTTTTCAGTTATGTTCTTGAACCTTCAATTCTTTGTATAGTGCCTGGAAAGTTTTGTTTAATGGTAGTCCTACTACATTATAGTAATCACCGTCTATCTTTTTGATGAAAACCGAGCTGGCTCCTTGAATCTTGAATCCACCAGCAACCTGAGTTCCCTCACCACTTTCCACATAATCCTCTAGTAGCTCTAAAGGTGTTTGTCGATCCATATACAGTTTTGTTTCATCGATGAAGGTGTTTCTGACCCTGTAGTCAGCACTATGGCCCCATCTGATGATTGTGACTGCCGTAACAACCTTCAAAGGTTCATTTAATTCATAACAAAACCTTTTCAGATTTTTTAGTTGAATCTCCTTGTATGTGGGTTTCTCGTAAATGTTACCTTTAGAATCGATAACCACTGTATCTGCGCAAATTATCAGCTTGCAGGGATCCTCACTGGGGCCATTGGAGCTATATTTCAAATCGTTAACTATACCCAAGGCCTTATGGAAGGAGGTATCGATCACATAATTGACAGGATTATCGTATTCATCTTTATTTAAATCCTCTTCAAAAGTAGGCTTCATTATTGTGATTTGAGGAAGCCCCAGGACTTGGTGTAAAATTTCATATCTACGTTCAGAGGAGCTACCCAATACGATCTGAAATTGAGACCCAATTGATTCTACAACTCGATTGACCATTTTCTTATATGACCTTTTTGTACATCATAGAATATTTTGAAGTTAAAGTCGTATATACCTACCTACCTTCGCGACGCGATCATTTACATAGGTTGAACTCTTGTCAGTGCTATCCTGTCAGTTATTCTATAAATCCTTTCTGAATGCTCCTTTTCATCATCTTGCTGCGTCGTACTGTCCTTCCCTTCATTAGACTCTGATTTGAATCCTGTCTTTGATGCAAGATCACCTCCATTACCATTTCCATCAGAGTCATTGCTACTATCCTTTTCAGAGTGCTCAGTTCTTGGTTTCTTGTTTAATACGGCTTCACCTGGAAATGCTAATTCCGTACCCACTAACTTCTTCCAATCACCTTCGTAGAGTTTATTGCCAATTTTGAACAACGGGTGTGGTGTATTCAGTCCTGAGTACTGTAAAGGTGCAGTCCTATCAATTTCTGCTCTCTCTCTATAACTATTAGATGGCAAATCGACACTGACGTAGACTGATTCTGTTGGCTGTTCATAGGAACTTTCGACTGCTACAGAGGAATTTGCTTCTGAATTCGCAACAGCGGCAGCAGCTTCTCGCCTTAATTTCATGTCAGCATCCGATCCTGCTTCAAATGCATTTCTGTAATCCCAGTTCATTTCTTCACCTTTGGTTAAAAACTCTGTATTACCATTCATTGTCATTCTCCATTGCCTAGCTTCAAATGGTAATGTCTCTTCACCCTCATCACTAGTTGATGGAACCAATTCAAATTTATCCAGCGAACAACTACCACTTCTAATAACATTTCCGTCTTCATCCAAAGGCTCCTTCCAGTTAGCAAACCCAAGTAGATTCATCCCCAAAGATGCTTTTGAAGCTGCATGAGTAATTAAGAGCACAGTTTCGACATTGGGGAATTCTTTTTCCACTCTGCCAATAAAATTAGGCCAAAAACTCTTGCATCTTGAATACAAATCTTCCTCAGTTTCACCTTTATTACTTGGTACTGCAGTCGGTCCCCAGGTCCTGCTTAATTTATTTGGAAAGAAATTCTCGAGTGCATCTAATGGTGCCGGCATGGGTATAACTTCTCTGTCGGGTTTGTACCACTCACCTAAACCTGCTTCAACATGAATTGGCAACTCAAGTATATCAGCAATAGGTTCACTTGTCTGAATGCATCTAAAAAATGGAGACGAAAAGATCATTTCAGGCTGATTTCCCAGTGATAAAATATAATGGGCCAGCTCCTTTGCCTGATCAATACCATGTTTCGCTAGCGGAACGTCACTATCAACACCCGTTGGTGGCAATGGATATGGACCTTGAGGTAACCAATTAGACCTGTAGCCATGTCTGGCAATATAGATGGTCCTAACAACCATCCGAGAATCCTCTTTTTTCAATTTCTTATTGATGGCTTCTTGTTGTTTTTGTAGTTGACTGAGAATTGTTTGTTCATCATCTTATGATGGAAAAATGTTTATCGCTACTAGTAACATTTAAAGCTGCATTAAAGTTATAGCTTTACGTAAGAAGATGGCTGCTGGTACTTTTAAAAGGGTTAAGACACTTTCAGTAACAAGACCAATCGTCTACGGTAATACTGCTAAAAAGTTAGGTGATGTAAGACCTCCTAATGCTCCCACTGAACATACGCACATATGGACGATCTTTGTAAGAGGGCCTCAGAACGAAGACATTTCATATTATATCAAGAAGGTTGTATTCAAACTGCATGATACCTACCCAGATGCGACAAGAACTGTAGAGGCACCACCATTTGAACTGACGGAGACTGGTTGGGGTGAATTTGAAATCAATATCAAAATATATTTCGATGATGAAGCTAACGAAAAGACGTTAAACTTTTATCACCACTTAAGACTGCATCCTTACTATAATGTTAGCCCTGACAAACCACAGCAACCTGATGATGAAATAACCTCAGCATTTTACGACGAGATAGTGTTTAATGAACCTAATGAACAATTCTTCAAGACTTTAATGGATAGACCTGGCAACTTGCTGCCGTCTAACAAAACCGAATCCTGTGTATTCTCCAAGCAGTTGGAACAAGAAGAAATTGATAGGATAAATTTGAGTATCGAACAAGTAGATTCGGAAATTGATGAGTTAAAGGCTAAAATAAATAAACAGTTGAAAGAATGAGTGAATTTTTTAGAAGATAACAATTCTATAAATTGGAAGGAAATTAAATTATTGTCAAGGGATCCATCGTAAATTCATCTTGGAGTCAGAGGTTTCCAAGAATCCAGACTTAAATGCTCTAATTCGGGTTTCTTCGCGGGTTTAGCTGGTGGTGTTTTTTTGACAACACTAGGATCCTCACCCGCAGTAGGTGTAGGTGATTTCTTCTTGGGTACTAGAGTATTACTTGTAGCATGCGTAACTTGCGGTAATTGCGGCTCAGATTCCTGTAAACTTGATGCTTCATTATTAGGCACAGAAAGTGGGGATGTCTTCTTGGGAACCAGAGTATTACCAGATGTCCAGTCTGGTTGACTAGTACGTGAAAGCACTGGAGGTGGTATCCTTTTTTTGGGCATTGACCCCTCAGAATCATTTAAAGTTATCGGTGCTGGTGCTACCGGTGTCAATTCACTTGTACTCAATGGCACACGTTCAGCCTTTTTCTTTTCAGGGACGTCGGTGTCTGATTTGGTTTCCATTGATGTTTGGTCATTGGCATGAGAAAGTACTGGAGGTAATTTCTTCTTCGGAACCAAAGGGTTCGTTTTCGCAGGGCTTGCAGTGTTTTCTGTAGATTTGTTGACATCAGAATGTAATTCTGGCGTGGATGCATCAGCATGTAATGGGACGGGTGGTGCTTTTTTCTTTGGTATCAGAGGAACAGAAGGTATTTCCGGATTGGAATTCGCAGAGTGCGACCGCAAACTAGGTGAACGTGGTGGCACTGGGGGTGCTTTTTTCTTTGGAACAGTTGCAAGATCCGGATCTGTGTTAGCTACAGTCAAACGCGGTTGTGGTGAACCATTGGATGCCACTATCGTGCTCTCAGGGAAAGTAGCCGCCTTACGTGGAGCTGGTGCTTCTACTTTAGGAAGACTGACCGGCGTACTTGATCTACTAGTATTTTTAGGCGTCAATATAGTTTCATTGAATCCAGGTGGTATTGACTTTCTCGATTGTGGAACTGGTGGGGGAATCGAACTAGTCGACTGAACATCTTGCTGGGAGGGCACAGAGTCGTCGGATGGTTTCCTCGATGTAGATGAACTATCTGCGTCTGCCGTTTGTAAGGCCTTAATAGACGAAGAAGATCTGGGTGCAGGAGGTGGAGGAGGACGTAATTTGGGTCTTTGTTGAGTGTCCACCAGCGGCGAAAGACTTTCACGTCTTGGTGGCAGAGTCGTTTCTGGAGAAGGTGATGAAACAAGGGAAATTGGTGAGGATTTAGACTTTATGGTACCATGCAAATCTAGCAAATCAAAGTTGGGACTGGCAGGGTAGCTTTTGGCTGGAGTTTTCTCTTCTTCCAAGTCAATGAGGTGGTTATAATCCTGTTCTACCATTTCTGGATGGGCTGCCTTGTACTCGTGGTATAGACGATTTGTCAGATCCAGTCTGATATTCTCGTCGATTAAGGTAATCCTAGCCCTATAGGCCCCGTAGACGGGTCTATGATCACTGATAATTAAGTGTGCATCCGAATAGGCCAATGGGTGTAAATTTGAGCCCTTGTATACAATTCTATCAGTCCACGAAGGGGTTCTGGCTTTTTCTGAAGTGTCATAGCTGTCTGTATTGTTGTCGTATTTGTAAGTAGGTCTGAACTTCAGCGTTGGCTCTCTAAATCCTTGGAAAACAACACCTGTATTGATTTCTTGAGTTAACTGATCATAACGCAAAAGTTTCTCGATGTAGCCTTCTCGTTTTGCTGACAATTCCCTTCTAACTTCCTCGTTAGGCAGTACGATTCTATAATTCAAATCACCGAGCCAAAAAATGGAATCGTGATGCGGTATAGTTTTAGATCTAGTGAAGCCTATATTTTTAACGATGGTCTCGTAGTCACTGCGACGTTCATCAATGTTGTTTGCGCCTGCAGCGAAATGGGCATTTACAAAACAAAACGATGTGCTCCCGTATTCAAATCTAATGGCAACGGCACCTTTATTACCTGTGATACCACCGAATCCAGTCTTTTTAGTGGCACCTTCAACTTGCTTAACCATGTGAGTTTTATCCGCCTTCACGAAGAATAGTATTATCAACGAAGACATCTGCTCTACCCTTAAAAGTAGATATTTCTCGTCATATTGATTCAAACACTTGTTCACCATATTTTCCCAAAATGAACCTTTAGAGTAGTCTGCATTTAAGAGAGATCCTGCTGATAGTTCAATCACTTCTTGAAGCCCTAGTACGACAATATCTGGTTTGAACTTGTCACCGATGGGGAAGAGCCATCTAGAAAGATCTGCATGCCTAGAAGTCCCGTTGACATTGAAACTACCCACCAAAATATTTGTTGTCGAATACGACGTGAATTGATCCGATAATCCTTTCAACTTTTCATTGGCATATTCGCTAATTGGGTCATAAAGCTGAACACACTGTTGATGAGGTAAACGACCTAAAAGTGTATCGATGTTTTGTTGTTTGCCCTTATCCATAAAATTGTTAATGTACATTCTGCTTACAGACTTTGTAGCATCTGATAGAGCACCCGCAAATGACATCTTCCCCTTTCTCGAAAATGAGGATTTTAATGCATTCGTACCCGTGTAGATTTGCGATACTTGATCGCCGTGATCTGCCCAAAGTGTATTATGCTTGATGACAAAATCCTCATTGTCAATATAGACTTTAACGTTGGCTAAATGAAAGTCTTCTAAAAAGGTTTTGAAAGCGGTCAATGATAAAACTTGCTGTACTAGATTTGTTCTGTCGAGACAATCCAAACAATTTGTTCTAAATATACCTTGTTGTTCAGAAATTAACCTTTTTTCTCTAACATCATATGAAAAATAACCTGCAACTAACATGGAATCCATAATCATGGGAATCAATTTTTTCACGGAAGAGAATCCATCTTGTGAAGTTTCCCTATGGAAATCAAATTCCGTAAGAAAAACATCTTGGCCTAATTTCAAATTTGGTGAGTTTTTTAAATGTTGCCTATAGCGTTGTGATAACTCAATTTCGTTCGATTTCGTAGAAAGTAAATTAACCACATGTACAGGACCATATTCATCGACAAGTCTTACGAAATGTTCATCAAAGATCGGTTGCGTCGCCTCCACAGACCTCGTGATTTGAACCCTTGGATTGATTAAAGAAGTATCTTGTTCCCAAAATACTGGGATGCTACCTCTAATCTGGGTAAATGCATAACAATATTGTGATGAATACATAATAAATTCAGTTTCGACAAAATTGGCAACATTGCTTTCATCATCCACACCACGAACGATAAATCTTGTTCCAGCTCTTTTCCAACTCTGTTTCGAAATAACCGTAACTCCAACCTTTAGCCTTTTAATATAGGTGACAAAAGTTTCTGCAAATCCACGTATCACTGTTGTTAAGAAACCTTGGTCATCCAAAATTTGTTTTGCATGAGGTTCCAATCGATCTCTATAAGTAATAATCTCTTGCATAAGAAAATGATTCCACATATATTCCTCTTGGTAATTGTCTGCACTTAATGAATGATCTCCAAATCCCCTGTTTTGTAAAGTTGACGTTAGATCAAAATCTGAACTGTAGTAAAAAGATCCATTCGAAAGGAGTTTTTTCAACTCATAACACGGATGTCTTGGATAAGATTCCGGATAATTTGGATCGCCTTCCGATGAAGCTGGATAACCTGATGAATCGATTTCAATATAATCCCATTTGGAGCTATTTAAACAGAAAAAATCGACTGCAAAAATTTTATTAACAGTCTCACCAGGTGTCGGTTGCGCAACTTTTGATTTACCCGTAATAGCACCAATGAAGATTAAACCTTCTACCTCTATAAGTCCAATAAAACCAAAGATTTCATGTGTTGACAACTTTTTGAATCCTTGACTGTGTAATTCACTGTTTGGTAATAGTTCAATTGCACAACGAGGCCTCCTCGAATTTTCATCACCAACAGATACCGACTTAAGAATCAAAGAAAATGATTCTGAAACTATTGCAATCCTCCTCTCTGGCTTCCTTGAAAGATATATGATCATCACGGATTTGGAAATTCAATGTCAAAGTAAATGCGATTTGAATAAAAGAAAAAAGAGGACGCTATTATTGAACAGTGGGTATTTTTTTTTTTATTTTTTTTTTCTTAAGGGTTTCTTTTTTCTTTACGAGAAAGTCTTGATACTTCAATATTCCAAAAGTCCTTAGATCACTTTGGGTCTACTTAAACCACTACCGACTTCTCGAGATTTAATGAGCCTTCCACTCTTCACTTTGGTTTGTTTAGTTCGTCCCCCTTTCGTGTGTTGATGTTGAAGAAAAAAAAAAGAGAAAAATACCGACAAGCCGTTAAAAGAAGAGGTGTTAATTACCGGTGGTGTGGAAAACATATGGATGAGAATAATAGAGTTGAGTTCAATTATACTCCGAAACAATTATCAATGAACGATTAAGCTTTGTTTGCCTCTGTTACGTGAATATTTAGTCGAAATAAAAAATAAAAAATAAATGTTTGCGTATATATTGTATAAATATGGATGAGAAGGTAAACTAGTAATCATTTAATGCCTAGGAATTTAGTTAGATCCGGCAGCAGAACTTGCTGAGCCAGGTAGACTAATTTCACCAGCGTTAAAGATGCTATTGACAGAAGAAAAGATGGCTTTAAAAGAAGCATCACCAACATCCTCTGAAATGCCAACACCCCATTGACGGGTGACTTCGTTATCAGATTCACGTCTGTAGACCAAGGAAACGTAAGTAGCGGCTTGAGTTGACGAACCGGAACCCAAAGAGTGTTCAGCGTAACTCTCGACAGTTAGTCTAACACTCAACAAATTGGACAACGCATCAATCAATGAAGAAATTGGACCATTACCTGAACCCTGAACATCGAAAACTTGGTTTTTGATTTCGACTTGGCCGTTCAAGTTTCTGCGGTCTGATCCCACCTTGGAGATGTCGTAGTCTAACAAGTTAACATGGTTGTAGTGTTCATTGTTGTAGTTGTATTGTTTCTTGAACAAATCACAAACTTCGCTCGATTTCAATTCACGGCCAAATGAATCGGCGGTGCTTTGGACTTCCTTGGAGAATAAAATCTGCAGATTTCTTGGTAAATCAAGACCCAAGGATCTTAAAATGATCCATGCAGCACCACCTTTACCAGACTGTGAGTTCACACGGATAACAGCTGCATAGTCACGCCCGATATCCTTAGGATCAAGTGGTAAGTATGGCACTGACCATGTTGGATCACCTAGGGCGCGTCTCTGTTCTTGAGCCGCAAAGCCCTTCTTGATTGCATCTTGATGGGACCCACTGAATGCACAGACAACCAATTCACCACCATATGGAGCTCTTGGAGAAATAGGGATCTTGTTGCAACGTTCGACAACCTCAATAATCTTGGTCAATTCTGACAAGTCTAGATTTGGACTGACACCTTGAGTGTACATGTTTAAAGCAACTGTAACAAGGTCAACGTTACCAGTACGTTCACCATTACCAAAGATACAACCCTCCACACGATCAGCACCAGCCAACACGGCCAGTTCACTTGCTGCCACACCGCAACCACGATCGTTGTGGCAATGGACTGAAACACTCACTTTTTCACGCTCAGAAATCTTCGTGCTGAAATATTCAATCTGGTCTGCGTACACATTTGGTGTTGAGATCTCAACAGTCGCTGGCAAATTGAAGATAATAGGATTCTCTTCAGTTGGTTCCCACGCTGCCTTGACCGCTTCGCAGACTTCAAGTGCAAAATCAGTAGGAGTGTCACTAAACGTCTCAGGAGAAAATTGATAGGTCCAGCGAGTAGCCTGTTGGTTTGGATCGTCCTTCGTTAGACTCCTGATCAACTTGGTTGAATCAACAGCCAATTTAACCGCGTCCTCTCTCGACATCTTAAACACGACATCACGGAAAAGATCGCTAGTCGCTAGATACGCATGGATCGTGGCTCTTTTGGCTCCTGTTAGCGCTTCCACAGTACGCTTGATCAGATGCTCTCGAGACTGTACTAAACATTGAATGCTGACATCATCTGGTGCATTTTCAACCGCATATCTAGTAAAGTCAAAGTCTGTTTGTGATGCTGATGGAAACGAAACTTCAATCTCCTTGAATCCAATCTCGACCAGTTTATGGAAATATTCCTTCTTCTGTTCAACCGACATAGGATCCGGAAGTGACTGGTTACCATCTCTTAGATCTGTCGAAAGCCAGCGTGGTGCTCTTTCAACAACCCGGTTTGGCCACTGTCTCTGTGGAAAGTTCAGTGGCTGAAATTTCTTGTATTTGATACTGGGATCCTTTAGCATGTTCTTGTAAGCCAATCTGACGGGAGGGATGGATTTCCCAGCTCTCCCAACATTCTGAGCTAATCTAACGGCTGTCTCTCGAATCATATCTCGATAC
>JAJLXU010000002.1:363734-380090 GCA_030571545.1 Zygosaccharomyces gambellarensis
AAAAAAAAAAAAAAAAAAAACCGGAGTTCGATTCCCTCCCCATACCTTCCCACTTTTTTCTATTTTCTAAATCCTTTATTGGTATGTATAGTTACAAATTCTATTACTTTTGATACAAAGTTCTATCGCTAGCTCTTCTTTCAAGTCGTGTATAAAGCGTGTTGGTCGATGACGGCGATGCAAACGAAGGCCGCCTACTCTTCACCCTAAACTTGCTCATAAATTCCTTGCCCTTGTTAATCAGTCTCTGAGTGCCTGCACCAATCACATCCGGTGATCCTACGGGGCTCGCCTCATCACTACTGCTACTCGGTGTCCCTGGACTACTCGAACCGATACTGTTGCTTCTTGTAAACCCATTACTCGTACCTGCTGACCTTGATATCTCGGGTAACATCAGTCGCGGGAGTTCTACTGCAGGTACTGTAAGACTTCTACTGGAAGGTTCACATCGTATCTTAGCCAAACTCCCTGGCGACTCATCCATATTTCCAGCTCCACTAAAATTTTCTCCATTCCTAC
Source organism: Zygosaccharomyces gambellarensis (assembly GCA_030571545.1). Classification (NCBI taxonomy): domain Eukaryota; kingdom Fungi; phylum Ascomycota; class Saccharomycetes; order Saccharomycetales; family Saccharomycetaceae; genus Zygosaccharomyces; species Zygosaccharomyces gambellarensis. The sequence continues at coordinate 364,257 of JAJLXU010000002.1, forward strand.
AAACCTGTCTAACGTACTGTCTGTACGCGTCTGTCATCAACGACCATGCATGTTGTCTCGCCCTGCAAATTATCGCCTTCGGCGGCCTCTGGTTTTTCTCATAGCTCTCCTTGAAACCCTGCTGAATATCTACCGGTAGATTACACTCCATCGGTGAATTTTCTCTGATAAACCTTCGGTATAGTCTCGCATTCCAGCGCGCGACGTCAAAATTCTTTTCGTCGCAGTGAACCATGTATCCATTACAGTTCTTCCAAAACTCATAATTTTCCTCGCAATGGGACTTTCTCATGAACTCTTCAAACATCTCTAGCGTGTATGCATTTCCATCCTCCTCTTTTACTCTCTGGACTGACCTCGATAGCATTTCCTGCAGACTAGGTATCGAAGAACTCTCATGATATGGCATCATGAGATTCCATCTAACTCTGCCAGTATTGCCACAGCTGGTACAAGTGTAGCTTTTTCACTCTTTTCCTCTCTCTCTTAATTTTTTTTTTTCTACAAATCCAGCAGATGCTATTCGATGCGATGCCCTTTCTCCAAACGAACCGTTTTATATTGGCAGCCAGCAAGAAAAAAAATTTCATCAGCCGCACGGGCAACTAAATTAGAGCTTATGGAGCATATGGCAGCGGTATCGGGTGCCTTTTGGGCTTCGTCGCTGCGTTCGCTTGATTTGAACAGGTAAAACCAGGGCTCGGTGTTCCATCTTCAGTATGGTGTGGCGAGACGGACTGGACGGACTTCGTACCCAATCAGGAAGTATGCCTAAAAAGGAACTGATCACATGGCTATTCACTTAGCGGGAGTACTGGTGGATGTACTTAGCGGTAGCACACGTGGTCGGTGAGTCAGCGTCATTGCTGACGAACTGTGGCGTCAGTGCTGTGGGACAATGTGAAAAAAAATAAGAGCAGTGATGATGATGATGATGATGATGATGATAATATGGCATCCTTCACAGGGAAGAGTAAGCAAACGTGATATTGACAGCCGGAAGGATCGACTGGAGGTTTTCAAAGAATACAATATAACAGCTGCTAGGACAAGTTGGAAAACAGGAAGCGATGAGCAGCAACGAGAGAGCAGATGACGGGTCTTCCATGTACAACTCGGAGTTCAGGAATCTTTTTGGTGGGGAGAAGAGCCACGCGGAAGAAGCAGAGGCTGGTGGGTCGCATGGGACAGGATCTGTTCCACCAGCGTCGCTGGTGACGCAGCAAGAGCCCATGCAGATGTTTGAAGACCATGCTGCTGCTGCTGCTGCCACTGGCAGCAGCAACAACAACAATATCACTCCAAATATACTGCTAGAGCAGCTGGCGTATGTTGACAACTTTATGCCTTCGCTGGAGCAGGACTTCGCGAGCCTAGACTCCTGGATACTGCAGGACGCCGGAGCTGAGACCGGGTCTCTAGCTGCTGGCGGCAGCCAGCAGCGCGTACAGGATGGTGGTCTGGGCTTTGACGAGCGGCTGGCGGCAGAGTTGAGTGCATTTGCGGACGACTCGTTTATCTTTCCCGACGAAGACAAGAGACCCAGACAGAGTTTTGGCGGTGGTTCCACCACTACTGCCGCCGCCGGCGGCAGTACTGGAAAGGACGAGGATAAGGAGGACGAGAGTGATGGTAGTGAAAGAAATGAGGACGCAGGAAGAAGCCAGGGACAGCAGGAGGGCAGTGGTAGGAGAAAAGCTCATTTCTTGACACAAAGACGAAACACATTTTTGACTTCACAGTACGACCACAGCAAGTCGAGGTTCAGTTCGAAGTCTCGGAGAAAACGGGGGTTTGAGGAGGATCGCGAAAGCGGTTTGTCTTCTGGCAGTGCTGGTGGTTCGCCACTACAGGATCATGGCGGCTTTACAAATGTGGATATTGTTTCGGGAGGTAACGGTGCTGCTGGCGGCGCTAGCGACGCGAGAAGTCCGAGATTTGCACAGCCGCAGCAGCCATCGCAACATTCTGCGAATGTTCCATCGCCTCTGAGCAACATCCTTGCTTCTCAAATGGTACAGCCATATTCAGTGTCGGCAAGTCCGGTGACCACCGCCTCGAGGCCTTCGGACTCTGCGTCTGTGGCTTCTGAACACCCAGTTCCCAGCGCGTCTAGGACGCAGCATAGCCGCCCACAGATCCATATACCGGACTATTCGGCACTGCCGACCTCTACTCTGGTCGCGCTTTTGCCGCGAGTGAGTGTACCGGCTGGTGCCCGTAGAACCCTGGCGGCAAACGGTTTCGATGAGGAACATATCGATGCTATTGCTGCGATTATAGCGCATCATGAACAAGAAAAATTTAGGCAACAGCAAGACGGAACTTCTACGATTGGCAATGGTAGTAGTGGCAATAATAATAATAATAATAACAATAATAATAATAATAATAATAATAACCGAGATAACGGTGATAACGACGGCTCGAGAAATGCAGAACTGCTGTTAGATCTTTTGTCAAGTCAGTCAATACCAAAGCATGTCCCTCAACAGGAGCAGCAGGAGCAGCAGGGATTTTTAGAGTCGCTTTTACAGCTGGATACACGTGTGCATGATCCGGGAGTGAAAAGAGAGCATTCTGTTACTGAAATTGGTTCTGGAGAAGGAGAAGATGGGGAGGATGATGACTATGAGGACAATGAGATTGACGAGGCTTTGTCTTCGGCTGCTAAGAGGAGGAAGCTTTCGCTGCCGTCGGCAAGCGGCGGCGCGAATGTGCAGAAATCACACCAACGGCGGAAAATTAAGGAGAAGGAACTGGAAAACTCTGTGACGGATTTGAGTGAATTGGCCGTGTCATTGCAACAGAAGATTCACACGCTGGAGATGGAAAACAAGCTGCTGAAGAATCTGGTTAGATCGAGTGGTGAATTAGAAGGTGTTGAAAAGGCCGAAAGTATTCGAAGACAATTGATGGATAAGATCAACGGTACAAAGGAAGAATAGAGGGAAAAAATCTACATATCCTTGTATATTTGTTTGTTTGTATTTTTTGTTTTTTTTTTTTTTTTTGTTAACTTAGAACCACAAGTGTAACTATAAGTACAACTACCACCATAATGGTTAATGACATTAATCCGCATCTATTTCTTTTTCTCTGGTTTTTGTCGGCTCTGTGAAGCTGGTCGTTAGCCTTTTGCATGTTGTTTGCTAGCTGGCCGATGTTGGCATCGACTTCGTCGACTTGATCACCCTGTTGGTTTACCAAAGAGCCTAACTGGTGGAAAATGGTATTCACTTCTTGCACTGCCGAGTGAATTCTTGTCACCTGCTGGGACCTTTCCCTAAGTATGATAGTATGAAAATCGACTTCATCCTGGTTGGCATTTGATTCTTGCCACAGTTGTTGTTGTTGTTGTTGTTGTTGTTGTAGTTGTTGTCGATTGTGTTGCTCTTCTTCCTGTAATAAGGGTGTCTGTTCATCTACTTGGATCGATAGATAGCTACTCTCTGGATCGCCTCGTACTACTTTGGTAACTGAACTATGGTCGTTTTTGAATGGATGCTTTGATTTGGCAGTACGATACTCTTTTTCCAGTTTGTGAAATTCGCCCTTTAGCATATTAAAATCGGTAGATAGTTTAGAATCCTGTATAATGCTGTTTTGTGAACCTGATCCCCATCGTTCTTGTTCTATCTTATCGCGTATACTGTTGCAGTTGGGTATAAGACCCGTCTCGATGCTAGACCTTACTTCGATAGAATCTCTCTTAGTGCCTATTTTTACTATTTCCCTATGCAGGCTTTTAAGCTGCTCTGCCAGCTGTTCGATCAAATTTCTTGTAGTCGCAGTACTACTGTCACCTTGGAGATGGGATTCTATGTCGTAACCAGACATTGTCAATGATATAAGCGCTCTTTTGTTTGGAGGTTCTGATGACTTGATTGTGGGTGGTTTAAAGTCCCATTTTTTTTTTTTTGGGGAACCCGCGATGTTGAACCAACTGTTAGGTCAGTTTTGATTTAAGGAATGAGTTGCTAGAAGAAGCCTCATATACTGTTTGATTTGACGGATTGATGGTTTTTTATCTCAGTTTCACACACCTGTGCTGATTGGGCTGGGTTTGTTTACAATGATCTTACCGCAAGAGGCGTGCATGGGAATGCAGAGAGCAGAGTAAGAATGTGGGAAACCAAGCGTGCTTAGAGACCTGGTGTTCAACCGATCAAGAAAGAAGGCATCCAGTTAAATCTGACTGGTTCCCTATAAGTTTGGTTTCTTGTATATTGGTTGTCTTGCCATCATTTTTACGCGTTACGCGTCACGTTTTACGCGTTTCACCAAGCTCATCGGGTCCTTTTCTGAGTTCAACAAGAGATACCTTCCTCTAACAAGTACTTTGTACTATCAAGAGAGTTGAGGAATTCCAGATAACGATCTTATTTGCTTCAAATAGTGTTAATTGCATCTGCAAAAGAGATGAGTAGCCGCGATGAAAAGCTGAGGAAGTTACAAAAGTTGCAAACGTCTCACGGAGGTGGAAGCGGTGATGCTGGTGCTGATGATAGACTTTATGATGAAGTGGATGAGAAGGAGTACAGGCATATGAAGTACAGAGACTTACTACAAGATGATTTTGTAGAAGATGATGACGGATTTGGGTATCTTGATCGTGGTGTAGAAGATGAGGAAGAAGATTACTATAGCGATGAAGATTTGGAGACTGATAATGACAAAAAGAAAACGAGAGATGTAAAATCCAGGAGTGCAAATGCCGGTGAGAAGAATATAGGAGATATGCTCAAATTACAAAAGGCCTCGGCGCAATTGAACAAAACTGCAAAAAGGACTAAAGATATTGATGAGTTCGATGACATTTTAGGTGAATATGAAAATGAGCCTGTTGTGAAACCGAATCACATTAAACCAAAGTTTTCCTCACCAAGGATTTCGTCGCCAGGTGTGGGTCCTAACAGTGCTGGCGTCAAGAGGTCCATACCGACGCCCCAAGAAGCTTCCAATAAGAAACCCAAAGTAGACCTGAGGGGAAGTACTGATGATAACTTCGAAATGAACTCATCGCCACTTAAACCACGGAGTTTTAGGAAGAAAGAAGAGGATTTGAATGCAGATTCTATTCAGGATATCGGTAGTTCTCCTACAGCTCCTGTAAAAGATTCTAGATTAAATACGGAAGGTGGTGATGGCGACAATGACCAGGATGATGACGAAAGCGATGACGATATTTTTGTCGGTAGAAGGACAGTAAGAAGGGTAGCCACCAAAAGAGAAGTCAATCTGAGCTCAAAATCTAATAGCGTAACTTCTTCTTCCTTTGCAGCGCCAGGTACACCGCAGAGCAGTAGCAGGGATAGTTCACAACAGCAGCGATTAAGTGGTTCTCCGGAAGCATTCAATTTATCTAATGCTAAGTTGGGTAAGGATCAAATTTTAGACCCTCAATCGGACAGTTTTCAGATGTACTGGTTAGATTTTTGTGAGGTTGATAATACTCTAGTGCTATTTGGTAAAATTAAGGCTAGAGATGGGTCGATGGTTTCTGGGATGGTTCAAGTGAATGGTATCTGTAGAGAGTTGTACTTTTTGCCTCGAGGAGGTGTAAATACTCAGGAAGTTCATGAGGAAATTATTCCACTGCTAATGGGGAAGTATGGGTTGGACAACATACGTGCTAAGAGTGAGAAGATGAAATATGCATTTGAGCTTCCCGACATTCCACGTGAAACTGATTATTTGAAAGTATTGTTGCCCATAAATACGCCTAGATCCAAATACGACCCTATACCGCCGGATCTTGCCAGTGAGAAGTTTTTCCATGTCTTTGGTAGCCAAAGTAGTGCATTCGAGTGTTTCGTGGTTCAAAATAAAATCATGGGACCATGCTGGTTAGAAATTAGGAATGGTGATTTTTCCGCTTTACAAAATGCTTCGAACTGTAAGCTAGAGTTGGCGGTTAACAGGCCTCAAGATGTTAAGCCTTTGGATGCTAAAAACATTCCTGAGCTTAATGCGGTGTCGTTAGGAATCCAGACCGTCATGAACGTTAATGAGAATAAGCAGGAAATTGTATCTATTACTCTTTCTTCATATAGAGGTATTTCACCTGATTCACCAATTCCAGAAGATTTGCAGCCAGACGATGTGACTACGTTTGTAAGACCTCCGATTGGTTCTACTTTCCCATCAAGATTGAAAAATATTGCCGACCAGAAATTCAAGGGCCAAGTCCATTTTTGCAATAATGAAAAACTTTTACTATCTTTCTTCTGCGCTCTTCTCTTAAGATCCGATCCTGATGTATTAATAGGGCATCGTCTAGAGTCATTATCATTGGATGTCTTAGTCCATAGGCTTTACGAATTGAATATTCCTACTTTTAGTGCCTTGGGACGCCGTGCAAGAAGAAGTTGGCCAGACAGATTTGGTAAGAATGGTTTTAATTGGAATCATTTTTTCATACAAGAACTCATAGCCGGTAGACTTTTATGTGATATCGCTAACGATATGGGTCAATCTTTAACTCCCAAATGCCAAACCTGGGATCTTCCGGAAATGTATCAAGTTGCATGTGGTAAGGGCACTACACCGCTGGACGTTAATTATCAGAATCCTCAGTATCGTGAGGATGCTGACACTATGGCTATGGCTCTGGGCGAGAATATTAAAAATTCAATGATAATCGCCGAAATTTCGTTCAGGATTCAGTTATTATCTCTAACAAAGCAATTGACCAATTTGGCCGGTAATGCTTGGTCCCAAACTTTGGGCGGTACCAGAGCTGGTAGAAATGAATATATCTTGCTCCATGAATTTTCTAGAAATGGATACATCTTACCAGACAAAGAAAATCCAAGGAACAGAAATTCAAAAAGAATAGAAGCTGCTAATACACATGATGGTGACGCCGGTGGAAACGACCCCGCTGTATCTTCGAAGAAGGCAAAATTTCAAGGTGGTTTGGTTTTCGAGCCTGAAAAGGGTTTGCATAAGAACTATGTTTTAGTGATGGATTTCAATTCTTTATATCCATCTATTATCCAAGAATTTAATATATGTTTCACTACTGTCGATAGGAATAAGGATGACATTGAAGAGCTCCCGGAAATTCCTTCTAATGAAAGCAGCCAAGGTGTTCTACCAAGATTACTCGCTAATTTGGTGCAACGTCGTCGTGAAGTTAAAAAAATCATGGCAACTGAAAGGGATCCACACATGCGTACCCAGTGTGATATCAAACAACAGGCATTAAAGTTAACCGCTAATTCCATGTACGGTTGTCTGGGGTACGTGAATAGTAGATTTTATGCTAAACCCTTAGCGATGTTGGTCACGAATAAAGGTCGTGAGATTCTTATGAATACAAGGCAATTGGCTGAGAGCTTGGACTTGACTGTTGTGTATGGTGATACAGACTCTGTTATGATTGATAGTAAATGTGATAACTACGTTGATGCGATCAAAGTGGGTAACGATTTTAAGAAATTAGTTAACGAGCGGTATAAACTGTTAGAGATTGATATTGATAATGTCTTCAAAAAGGTGTTGCTTCATGCCAAGAAGAAATATGCGGCATTGAACGTTTCATTGGATAAGGAGGGCAAGGAAAGTACGCTTTTAGAGGTTAAAGGTTTAGATATGAAGAGACGTGAGTTCTGTCCACTATCTAGAGATGTGAGTATTCAGGTATTGAACACAATCCTGTCAGAGAACGACTCAGAGAAAGCTTTATCTGATGTTTATGAATATTTGGAACGAATAAAGACACAAATGGAGAAGAATGAAATCAGGGTTGACAAGTATAAAATTAATACGAGGTTATCAAAGGATCCAAATTCTTACCCCAACGGTAAGAGCATGCCAGCCGTACAAGTAGCACTGAGAATGAGAAAAGTTGGAAGAGTAGTTAAAGCTGGTACTGTGGTAACCTTTGTCATAACTAAACAAGATGGATCAGATGCTGAATCTGCAAATGCGTTACCAGTACCTGAAAGGGCGCGTGCCCTTAACGAAGTGATGGTTAGAAATAACAATTTAAGACCAGACCCTTCGTATTATTTGGAAAAACAAATATTCGCTCCCGTAGAGAGGTTACTTGAAAGAATTGAGAGCTTTGATGTGGTAAGGCTGACTCAATCCTTAGGATTGGACAGCAGGCGGTACTTAAACAGAACTCAAACTGGCGATAACGAATCTTCTGGGGGTCTCGACTCCTTACAACCTCTAGAGACAACTATTCCTGACGCAGAAAGGTTTAAAGATGTCCAACCATTTCAGTTAACATGCCCGCAGTGCAACCAAGAGTTCCCCTTTGGAGGTGTCGTTGCCTCTAACCATTACATGATGTGTTACAATGGTTTGCAGTGCAAGAGCTGTAACCATCTGTTCACACCACTACAACTGACGTGCCAGTTGGAAAGATGTATCAGATTACACATTTCACTGTACTACGCTGGATGGGTTCAGTGTGATGATCGTACTTGCACCAACAGTGTAAGACGTCAAATTTCAGTGTTTGGCAAACGTTGTCTTAACGATGGCTGTACCGGTGTGGTCCACTATCGATACAGTGACAAACAGCTTTACAATCAATTGCTGTATTTCGACTCTTTGTTCGACTGTGAGAAAAACAAGAATCAGCAACTAAAACCACTTTACCTTGAGGGTGATGCTGAATTCCCTGCAGAACAGCTATCAGAATCCTCGGTCAAAGCATTAGTTGAGCAGAACAGAGGATATTTAGATACAAGTCGCGACGTAGTGCAGAAGTATTTGAGTGACTGTGGTCGTAGATACGTCGATATGGGCGGTATATTCGACTTTATGACTCCTGCTAAATAAATAAGTGGTCAAGAGCACATATTACTCGTAGACTGTTGTAAATAAATTTAAATCATCACAGCAAAATTTGGGGTCATATGCTCTTGTTGCACCTTTCTCCCGACGGGGGTTTGTTATTTACCATGCTGTTATCGATAAGTTCGACTCGAAGGAGAAACCATCACAAAATAGAGGTTGTTGTTTATAAGAGATAAGAAAAAAAATAAGAAATAGAAGAAGTCTCTCGAAGAGTCCTCCTCAAAAATTAGATGGGAAATCTGCTTGCTGAAAATTCTGGTGAAACATTTGGGATTGGAATTCATCTGGGGATTAGAGAAATCTCTCGTTCTGTTGTTATATATAACAAGAGGTAGTTGATCAAACGAGCAAGCAAGCAAAGTATCAAATCTTATTTCCTAATAGTATCATCGAATACAAGATACAAAATATTCAGATGAGTTCCCGTCGCAAGTCAACTGAGGAACCACTATTGGCTCCTAAGGCAGCTATTACTATACCAAAGGGTAGAAGGTCTTCGGTCTTGGTTCCTGGATCCTTGCAAAGTAGGAGGGCCTCCATGTCAAGATCAATTCCAGTGGTACAAAGTTCAAAACTTGGTAGGAGTATAGAATCTCATGCAATGATTGATATTGATTCGCCAAATTTTAAGATTGAACATCCGGAAGTGAATGAAGAGATTCTAAACAGTATTAGAAAGAACTATCTATCTAATGCACTGGGCAAAGATTCAAGGGCAAGTAGTAGGAGTCAATCTGCGACTAGCGGGACTGTGGTAACAGATCATCGAAGCAATACTTCTAATCCTAATTTTGATAATGAGACGATTGGTCAAGGTCAAGATAGGAAACTTTCCTGTGCAGGTGGTGACATTGTTAGAGATATTTACAAACTGGCAAATAGGGATGGTGATAAGACTCTAAAGAGTGCAAAATCTACAGAGGATGTTCCACTGGAGTTGGAACGTCAAAGAAGACAGTCAACGGCTAGTGGTCTTAATGTTCCGGGTGGGTTCAGAAGGGAATATATCATCAACAAAATGAGACAGCAACACCAGCAATCAAAAGACTATGGCTCGCAACCCAGTTCCTCGCTTAGTTCACCTGTTGAAGATTTGGAAAATGGAATTGCTGATGGTGAAGATATCGATCAAATTCCGTTCTTGACCAGAAACTTCTTAGAATTTTTGTATGTCTATGGACATTTTGCAGGAGAATCATTTGAAGATGATTTTTTACCAGAGAATGTTAATTTGCCTAGGAATATGGGGGAGAGAGCTTCTCTACTATTGGAAGAGAATGGGCATCCTACAACTGCTGGTACTGCAGGTGTCAAAGGGGGTATTACACCAACTTCAAAGGCCTTTTTATTGCTATTAAAATCTTTTATCGGTACTGGTGTTCTTTTCTTGCCGAGTGCCTTTTCAAATGGTGGGTTGTTCTTTAGTATAGCCATGTTGTTATTCTTTGGTATCTATTCATTTTGGTGTTACTACATTTTAATTAAAGCCAAGGAAGCCGTTGGAGTTACTTCCTTTGGTGACATTGGTTCGCGATTGTACGGTCGTTGGGTTAAATTTATTATTTTATTTTCGTTGGTATTTACACAACTGGGATTTTCTGGTGCGTATGTTATCTTTACTGCCGAGAATTTGAAGGCATTTTGTGCCAATGTATTGCATTTTAGTGAGAATGTCCCCATTCTCTATTTCATGTTATTGCAGTTTGCCTTTTTTATTCCACTGTCGTTTATTAGGAATGTTTCAAAATTGTCATTGCCCTCCCTGTTAGCCAATTTCTTCGTCATGGGCGGTCTAATAATCGTTTTGTTTTTCACTTTCAAACAACTAGCTTTAGAATCTCATATGAAACCAGCAGAAGGTGTTGTTTTATTATTTAACAAGAATCGTTGGACGCTGTTTATTGGTACTGCCATTTTTGCTTTTGAAGGTATTGGTCTCGTTATTCCTGTGCAAGATTCTATGCAGCATCCAGAGAAATTCCCACTTGTACTTGCAATGGTCATTGTCACTTCAACAGTTCTTTTTATTACAATTGGTTCTGTTGGATATTTGGCATACGGTTCACGAATAAAGACCGTTATATTGTTGAACTTGCCGCAAGCTAACATTTTTGTAAATTTGATCCAGCTGTTTTACTCATTGGCAATTATGTTATCAACACCTTTGCAATTGTTTCCTGCCATTAAAATTATTGAAAACAAAGTTTTCCCTAAGTTTATCAAGATATATGTGAAGAAGGACGATGATACTACAGATGTCGAGATGAGACCTAATTCAGGAAAATTAAATTGGAAAGTTAAATGGTTGAAAAACTTTGTTAGATCGTTGATCGTTGGTGCAGTTATCTTAATTGCATATTTTGGAGCTGATCAATTGGACAAATTCGTGGCATTGATTGGATCATTTGCCTGTATCCCCCTAGTTTACATGTATCCGCCAATGCTTCACCTACGTTCTTGTAGTATACCGAATCATAAGGGTGCGAAGATTAATTGGTCCGCTGGTTTGGACTACGTTTTAATTGTCTTTGGTGCCATTAGCATGATTTACACATCCTATCAAAGTATCACCCAGAAATAGAGTTTGATATCAGGATTACAACAAAGCTGATTACAGGTTTTAATAACGGATTTAAAATAATTTTATAATTGATATTTCATAATTTATAGATTCTTCTTATTCTCTTATAATTGGAACTTCTTGAGGTCACAGTTAACGATCCAATTGGGAGCACCTTGTAGCGCAAAGGATGTACTTGAACTTCAAACGAGTCTTGACATAAAAGCATTTATTCATTCGTTTACGTTTTCATCGCCGTTATTACCTTTCCTCCAATTCTAGTTTAGCCACTTTCCCATATACCTTAACGCAATGACCAGTTTTTTTTATTCGAGTTCTAACGAACCTGGTACCAATGGTCAAAATGAAAATGCAGGTAATCAAGAACCTAAATTACAAAGTGAATTGTTATCTACTGGTAACCAGGTGATTCAGAGTCCATCACTCACTGAAAAGATCAACGGATGGAGAAATTCTGTTATACTTCAGTATAACGGCATAGCTGCCGAATGGTCTAATCTTAAAAGTGCAACTAGAAATGAAATTGATTCTGGTAAAGATTATTTGAACCAGAATGTCTTCAATGATCCTTATGAGACCGAAAAATTACTTGTTCCGAGTACTATTTTATCTCTAGGGGCATTTTTTTGTGGTCGTGTTTTAAGCAATAAGAATAACTGGGGTCATAAAAGTGTCCTCAATAGAAATGCATCAGTGTTAGGTCGTGTGTTCACCAGCTTACCATCGAGGTTTATTCTACCACTTGCATTGTCAGGATTAGTATTTGATCAATTGACGCCTGTAACTACAAGACATGCCTTGCGTACAGTGGAAAGAGATCTCCTACCAGAAGCATTTGTTCAAGAATCTCGCCGTATCTGGGATCAGTTATATGTACAAGGAGTTAAGCAAGGCAGTGGGAGACTAGGTGAAACCATTGAAGATGGATTGCGAAGTGGTATCAAAGGCATTCGGGAGTCCACTGGTGGCATAAACGGTGATACAAAGCAGTAGATGCAAACACAACAGAAAAAAAGTTTCTTATATATAGTACTAGTATACATTCTTTAATCAATATTTTGAATATTCGTAACCTCGATACGAAAGATCATCATTAGGGTAAGGGCTTCTTTTATCATTTAAAGTATAATCGTTCCAATGGTTGGTCAAACCGGAACGGGGTTCATAAACTGATGGTTCATCATCATGGACTACAGCTGGTAGCCTGTGTTTTCTCTTCAAAGATTTCTGTCTTTGTTTCTCAAGATCGAACTCTTGTTCCATCTCAAAGATCTCGCCTGATTTAGTCCTTTCATTATAGTAAGAGTCATTACCTTGACGATAGTATGCAGATTCTGGTGGCTGTATTGGTTGGTATATGACTGTTGCAGGGTTCCCTGCCATTGGTCTTCGTGAGTAACTATCATTAACCGGCTGCATCTGTGTACCACGATTACGTGGCCTACAAACACAGCACCAACAGCAGAACTCTCCAATGCCAGTAACACCTTGTCTAAAGCATGTCAGGAGCCCTCCTATAAGCCAGATTGCTACAACAGATGCAACGGCAATACCAACGATCGCTATGATCTTACATGCCTTGTCATTCATACATGAATCCCAACTGCTAAAACTTTTAGCAGTATCTTGAACGTTATTGGAAAACGACCTCGCTACGAGATCTCTAGCAGCACAAATAGCCATCGTCTCTTCTCACAGCAAACAAACCAGATCTTGTTTTGTTTTCGCTATCGAATCTCTGTTTCTGTTCCACTTTTTGGTTGATACAAGAACTAAAACTATGCTTCGCGATGACCTTCAAAATAATTAGAGAATGCATCAAATGGGATCTACCAAAAAACGTGAGCAGGATCATTCAGGTTGCTCAGGTTGTTCAAGTGCTGTTAAAAGCCATGGTGGAGCTCTATTGCGATCTATCTTGACCAAATTGGTATCAAAGGCCTCAATCAGCAGTTCCACTAAGATCCTACCACCTCTGCTGCCGGTGAACCTTCTATATTCTTCTGAAACACTTGCTAGATTCCACCCCATAATTCTACGTAGACATCCGATGACAGTACCTGTTCTATGGCGTCCCATCCCACAGCACACCAGCAGTGGATATTTATCTTGATCTACTATTGTCTGTAATGCATTGATTATAGAATGCTCCGTAAGGCCATCCCAAGGGTTATCATCTTCACCACCATCTGGATTTATCGCAGCAAATTGCAGATGGATATCATGATGATCGCAGAATTCAAGCAAAGAATCCTGTGGTTCTTCGTTTGCTAGCCAGATGATTGTCTTCAGGTTTAAATCCAATAGGAAGGGAAAATTCACAGGAGATGGCTGACCTGACCTATAGAGGTACCTTTCCACTGGGCAAAAGTTTAAAGGAGGTACAATCCTTTTAGTGGGGGCTTGACCAACTAGAATCCGTTCTTCATTGTTCGTATTATTACTGGTAATATTCCCTTTTTCATCAGGATGAGAAACCTCATTGAGAACAGGTTTTCCAGGTGAAATATCCAGCGATACCATCTAGATATGTCAGTGCTCGAATAAAATGATTACAAGTTCTCCTAATCGAACTCCTTGAAGGATTTCTTTTGCACTTTTTTTCTTTTACTGTAGAATAGTATTTCATGGTTCAAGCCTTTTAAAATCTCCAAGGACACTTTTTTTCAAAGATGGTAAACTACACGTTACAATGAACTACAAGAATACGGATATATCGACTCAATTATGACACCAAGACCCAAGAAGATTACCAAGGCGACTTCAACAGCTAATACGATTACCCAAGACTTTAAAGAAGCATACAGGCTGGCCCTGAAGTCATATAAGGAACAAGTTAGTGACGATGCAAGATTAAAGTTAATTGATATATTCTGTGCCTTTTTGGTGGTAGTTGCAGGAGTTGAGACTCTCTTCATGACGTTGATTAGAGACACCTTCCCCTTTAATGCATTCCTGTCAGGCTTCATCATTTGCGTGGGTCAATTTGTGCTGTTAATCAGTTTGAGATTGCAGCTACAAGAACCATTTGAAGGTGTACCAAAGAGCAGAGCATTTGGAGAATTTATCGTAGCCAGTTTAATTCTACATTTCACCACGTTGCATTTTATCAATTGATTGAGTTGATTGGATAAGCGATGAAATTATTAATTAGACAAAATAAAGAGCTTTACATAGGTTGATCATCTTTATATACTCTACTATTGATGAAGCTAAAATTGAATAAGATGAAGGAGAAAATTGAAATCAAGTTGAAGTAAAAGTAATAGTGAATTTTGACAAAAATGTTCTTGGTTTATCTTAGTCCATAAAAGTGTGGTTTAATAATACAAAATTCCTCGAGCAGGTTAAATAATGCCCAATTTTTATTTTTTTTTTAGCGATAATAATAAAAGTATCACGGTATCACCCACTTCCTTTTCTTATTGTTTTCTATTTTGTTTTTGTTCTTTTTTACAAAAATTCAATTTCATTGAATCACACAACATCCGCTAGACCCGCTCTTTGATTCTTTCTTGGTATTACTAGGAGCTTGTGATTGTTGAGTTCTTGTTTGTTTGGAATCATTGGCCGCACCCTTAGCACCAGCCTGAGAACCAGTCTGCTGTCCGGAACCTGCCGCTGCAGAGGTAGGAGCACCAGCTTGATTATTAACTACAGAATCTGGAGCTGTACTTGCCTGAGTATAACTTGCATTACCAGCAGCATTGCTATTATCAGCAACACCTGAATACCCATCCATTGAACCACCACCTGTTGCACCTGCAGCGCCAACGAAGTTCGTGCTGTTGTTAGATTGACCTGGTGTTACCTTACGCTTTCCAGATTTATGATAAGCACCACCATCATCTCTTACCAAACGCACTAAAGTGTAAAAGGCTTCCTCGACATTGATTGATTGTTTGGCTGACGTCTCTAAAAATGGTGCGCTCATCTGTTGTGCCATATGTAATCCATCTTCATAAGAAACTTGACGTTCTTCTTCCAAATCTGACTTATTACCCACAACAAGCACTGGAACATAGTCAGAATCTTTAACACGTTGGATTTGCTGGTAATAGGTTAATAACTCATCGAAGGACGTTCTTGAGGTGACAGAATAAACCAATAAAAATCCCTCCCCTGTACGCATATACTGTTCTCTCATTGCAGAATATTCTTCTTGTCCTGCAGTATCCAAAATATCCAAAATCGTAACTTTATCATCGATTACAACTTGCTTCCGATATGAATCTTCAATTGTGGGGTCATATTCGTCAACAAAATGTGACTGAATTAGTTGGATAGTCAGTGCTGATTTACCAACACCACCACCACCGACAACGACAAGTTTATATTCTCTTATATTTGACCTGTTCAATGACATTATTGTAACAACGAGAGCAATGGTATTAGTTATGAACTATAACGAATCGAAAACTTCGTTAAAGGCA
>JAJLXU010000002.1:380190-533660 GCA_030571545.1 Zygosaccharomyces gambellarensis
AAAAAAAAAAAAAAAAAAAAAAAAAAATTGTAAGGTTTCTAGAGAAATAGAGTAGAAATAACATGGAATAGTCGTTTTAATTTAACTAACTTGGTTTATTCCAAATTAAATTGCAGGTCAAAATTACTGTATTTCAGCTTTTCTTGCGTTTACAGTCTTCACAATACCACTTACCTCTGGGGAGATGGTCCAAATTTATACACGGTAAATGGAACCATTCCAATTCACAATTAGAACCATCACAACCCACCATCTCACCGTAAGCAACTTGGTTACAGTAGCAGTAAAGAGGTTCTCCGAGTTCGTTCACTTTTGGAATACTGCCCGAATCTATTGATGAGGCTGGTGGACTCGTTGAAGGTGCAATTATTGTGCTGACGTTGGCTCTACGTTTACGTTTTTTCTCAGGCTGTCCATTGCCATTTCTTGGTGGTAATGCTAAATTGCCTCTTTTCTTCAAGTTCGGATCTTCTTCGTAGTCTTCATCAGGTGTTGCCGTTAGTGAAGGAGTATCGGGTACGCTAGCACCATTCGGTATTGGCTTTTTGTTTGCTACCATCGCCTCCCTGCGGGACTCACTCTTCAGTGCCTGCATCGACCTGCTGTTGTTCCCGTTACCACCACTACCACTGCTACCATTAACGCCCTGCGTGTGATTGCTCTTCGCATCAATTTTACGCATTAGCTCGTAGTGTAGATGCATTGCTGGGTGGTTGTCAACACCAAGCCTCAACTTAGATGGAATCTCCTGGTTCTTGATGGCAATTTCATAATCCAACTCTAATCTCGACGTAAGATGTTGCAGTGATTCAAGCATTATGGATGAAACATGCATTTTCTCTTCAAGTGATGGCATCAGTTCCTGGAACAACTGATTTATATTAGCCAATGATTGGGTCCCATTAGAGTTAGTAGATTTTGATGTGAACCTATCTATTTCGTCATTTAGCTCCGGCGTGGAATGTACACATTTGGCATCAATTTCATGTAGTAAAGTCAGGTATCTTGAAGTCTCAACAGGGAACTCCTCTAAAGCATCAGAAATATCATTCAAACCAGCATAAAGGTTTGCAGGAACGCTCATGGTGTGGTTTGGTTATCTATCCCTCTCCTTAGATGTCAAATACCTTACAAATAGTTGTTATATCAATGCGAGGAAGCTTATTGATCCTTTATCTTTCCATAATGTGTTGTGTTTCTTTCTTTTTCATGTATTTTTCACAGGATTGTGGTATAACCAATAGTTTAGTATGGTTGTTTGGCCGAGCGGTCTAAGGCGCCTGATTCAAGGGTTCAACTCTTACTTGCGGATAAAACCACAAGGAAATCTCAGGTATCGCAAGATGCGTGAGTTCGAATCTCACAGCAACCATTTTTTGCTACCTTCACACTGGGGGAAACTAGAGACCTTTTCCGGTAAGGCAGCCTTTTTCAAACATCTATGCTCGTTAATTTAATGTTTTGCCCAAAAAACCGGATTTTCGTAGGAACACACCCGTACAAACAGCTTAGAGACTATGCTGTAGTTAGAATATTTTAAACTAATATGCGCATCAGTAATAGAGATAATAAAGGCTAGATCTTTTTTTTTTTTTCAAAAAAAAAAAAAAGAAGCAACGGCTACACGAGGAATCGAACCCATGATTACATATAACGTATAAAATGACACAACACATGACCAGAACCAATTTTCTCTTTCGTCATCTAGTAGGAGTTCTAACACCAAAATGTCCCTCCCTTCCAAGCCCTTCAACAAGAAGCTTACCTCGTAATAATTCAGCCTACTAGTGCATCGTCTTTCGCTCTATCTCTCACACCTAAATCTTAATCACACGTTCAAAGTGATCATTGGCTCTCACAGTGCGGTGTACGGTCTGAACGGTTTTTAATCTCCTCTTAGGTGACATTTTTTTTTTTTCTTCCTTCCCCTCAGCGACGAAATTCAAATATTCTATCGTGGTTTGAAGTATAAGAATAAGAAGACTTAAAGGAATACTGATTTGAAGTAAAACGCTGTTTGTAAAAACAATTGCTGATTGGTGTTAAACGATATCTTCTTTGTGCCCTTTAGGTTCGTTTCCCTTTTCTTCCTTATTATTTTGTTGTTTTAATATATAAGGAATTCGTGTTATTCCTTGGAATTGTTATCAGCTTCAATTTAGATCTCGAGAACAGTTGTATCGTCAATCAATTGTTAGTATTTAGATCAGCAGTCAGTTTCTTAAGCCATGTTGAACGTTAGGATTCCAAGTATAACTGCCAAATTGGCAGCACCATTGAGTAGGTCGTCTGTTACTCTATTACAGTCATCTCGTTTGGCATCATCACAAACCATGACTGTTAGAGAAGCTCTAAATGCAGCAATGGCTGAAGAAATGGATCGCGATGACGATGTTTTCTTAATCGGTGAAGAGGTTGCTCAGTATAATGGTGCTTACAAAGTTTCCAAGGGTCTATTGGATCGTTTTGGTGAACGTCGTATTGTTGATACACCAATTACAGAATATGGATTTACAGGTCTATCTGTTGGTGCTGCTCTTAAGGGCTTGAAACCAATTGTTGAATTTATGTCATTTAACTTTTCTATGCAAGCTATTGATCATGTTATCAACTCTGCTGCAAAGACCCATTACATGTCTGGTGGTACTCAAAAATGCCAAATTACATTTAGAGGACCAAACGGTGCTGGTGTTGGTCTTGGTGCACAACATTCTCAAGATTACGCAGCTTGGTATGGTTCAATTCCAGGGTTGAAAGTTTTAACTCCATGGTCTTCCGAAGATGCTAAGGGTTTATTGAAGGCAGCAATTAGAGATCCAAATCCTGTAGTTGTCTTAGAAGACGAAGTTTTGTATGGTGAGTCATTTGAAGTCAGTGAAGAAGTCATGTCACCAGATTATGTTACTCCATTCAAGGCAAAGATTGAAAAGGAGGGTACTGATTTGACCATTGTTGCATACACTAGAAATGTTGGTTTTGCAGTGCAAGCTGCTGAACTCTTGGATAAACAACACGGTGTTTCTGCTGAGGTTATTAACTTGCGTTCAATTAGACCATTAGATATGGAGACTGTTATCAACTCTGTCAAGAAGACTAACCATTTGGTTACCGTTGAATCTGGTTTCCCACATTTCGGTGTTGGTGCAGAAATTTCTGCTCAAATTATGGAATCCGAAGCATTTGACTACTTGGATGCCCCAGTTCAAAGAGTTACAGCTGCTGATGTTCCAACTCCTTACGCAAAGAAATTGGAAGAGTTATCTTTCCCAGATGCTGACACAGTTGTTACCGCTTCAAAAGAGGCTTTGTCCATTGAATAAGTGTCGTAACTAAACAATATTTCGTTTTTTTTTTTCCTCTTTTTATTTTTTGTCTCTTCCTCTATTATGATAGAATCAAGAATTTACCAAACCCATTTATGAGCTTCCGATATTGTTACCATTATAACTACTTCTATTATTATTATTACCACTATCATTATCGCAACATTACTGTATTCCATGTATTTGCTACAATTTCCAAAGTTTAATGATTGTTTGTTTAAAAATTTGGAAAATGGAGAACAGAAGAGATAAAGAAGAAAGAGAGAAAAAAAAAAATGAAAACAACAAACAACTTCAATTTTAAATTTCGATGTTAATGTCTAACTCGTAGCGCAAATATTCATTATCACTTTCAGGAGAGCCAATTTAAATTCGAATTAAATTACCTGTCTATACTTATATCTATATATATCTATATATGTATTTTTTTACTATTATTTTTATACTATTTTTTACCAGTACCATTGTAGTTTCAACCATCTAGTCAGACACACCGAAGTGTGGTCGAAAGAAGCATACACCTTAATCAACATTGAACAGAAATAACACATCTAAATTCATTAACCAATTAGTAACTCAACCCACTTTTATTGAACCTCAACAATGGCAGGTAAAAAGAATTTAGCTAAACATGATTTGCCGCAGTTTTATCTGTTAGTAGTGCTTTATTTTCTTCAAGGTATTCCTGTTGGATTAGCATTTGGTACCATACCGTTTTTGTTAAAATCTATGGCCAGAGATACTTCATTTACGACATTGGGAATCTTCTCAATAGCTACCTACCCATATTCTTTAAAAATTCTATGGTCTCCAGTGGTTGATTCCATATACGATTCAAAGGTTGGCAGAAGGAGATCATGGATTATACCAGTGCAAATACTTAGTGGAACGATGTTATTTATTTTAGGATGTGCTGTTAGTAATAATTTAGTGTTTAAGGGCGTCGATGATTCCTTCCATGGTAGACATACAAATGGATTACATGATTTAAATATTTTTTCCCTGGCATGGTATTTTGGGTTCCTAGTGTTTTTATGTGCTACTCAAGACATTGCAGTTGATGGATGGGCATTAACAATTTTATCAAATCAATCATTGTCATATGCCTCGACAGCTCAAACCGTCGGGATTAATTTTGGTTATTTCCTCTCTTTCACCATTTTCATTTCATTAAATTCAAGTGATTTCAGCAACAAATATTTCAGAAGCCAGCCGTTAGATTACGGTTTTGTCAGTCTTGGTGGTTACATGAAGTTTGCAGGAATTCTTTACATTTTAGTGACGGTTTACGTTATTATGTTTACAAAAGAAAGACCCCTGGATGATGTTTTACCGAAAATTGGACCATCAGCTACCAAAAAATACGATGAATCCAAGCCTCCCATCGAATACCCCGATGGTGATGCTGTTGGAACCAGCAATAAGGCGAGTATAAAATACACCTACAAGTGTTTTGGTAGAATTTTAAAATTAAAATCTGTGCAATCCCTGGTATTTATCCATTTAACTTCCAAATTGGCATTTCAATGTAATGAAGCAGCTACAAATTTAAAACTTTTAGAACGTGGGTTTAAAAAAGAAGATTTAGCGGTAACAGTTCTTATTGATGTTCCCTTTGAAATCATCTTTGGGTACTATGTCGCTAAATGGAGTTCAGAATCAAGCCATCACCCTCAGTCACCACATTTAAAGAAATCTCAAAGAAGCAGTTGGGTTCGTTTTTTGGTTGGAGAACCGGGGATCTTAACACCATGGCTTTGGGGATTCTTGGGCAGATTAGTGGCGGCAGCTTTAGGTAGTTATTTGCTCAGCGCTTTCCCCAGAGACGCTGAAATTACAAAGCCATTTTTTCTCTTGGTCATTTTCCAACACCTCTTGGGTTCATTCATGTCTACAGTCCAATTTGTTGGTATTTCTGCTTTCCACACAAGAGTTGCTGATCCTGTAGTAGGTGGTACTTACATGACGCTATTAAATACATTAAGCAACTTCGGCGGTACGTGGCCTCGTTTGATAATCATGTCGATGATTAACTACTTTAGTGTTTATGAATGTTCTGTTCCCGCTACAAACCAGGTACTTACTTATCAAGGTGGTAGTATGGAAAAATGTACCGAAGGCCTTCATGGTAAATTATCCATCCTAAGAGATGGGTACTATGTGACAAATGCTCTTTGCGTTCTCCTCGGACTGGTACTGTATTTCGGGTTTTTAAAGAAGAAGGCTCAACAGTTGCAAACTATACCTGTTGATTCGTGGCGCTGCTCTTGATGGTATACCAATATAATCCACCAGCCACCAAATATGCACAAGCAAGGCCAGAGATTTGTTCAGGCAACGTGTGAAATACCAAGGTAGTCACTATTAGGCTATACCACCAAAGTACCACAATCGCAATTAGAAGTAAAACAGGATTATCCCAAATTAGATACTTTGTGCTAACCAAGATAAACCTGATCAAATCTCGAATGCAATTTCGTGCTGGTAGGATTATCACAGCCCGAAATTTTCCTTCAACAGTTTGTGGACGCATCTGTACCAAATTACGCAACGGACTATTATCTAATAATGTAGTAAAATGATTTAGAGGTTTGCGACCTTTACTAGACAACTTTGACCATGCCACTGGTGCAATAAACCATAATTCCCCCAAAAGAAGCATTATCATCAATGTATTGAGAAAAATGTGGCCCGAAGGGTCATGACCGCCTCTCCAATGACCACCCGTAATGCGACAGGCCGCAGAGGTACCTATATTTCGAAGAGATTTAATACTATCATGAATAAAAACGTTGATCTCACTGGGTGAAACTATAGGCTCTTTTAAACCCGGTTCGGTATTGGAATTCCCCATCAACCGTCTTAATGTCACAAGCGTATGCGATGCGAGGCTTCTCTTCAATTCATCTTGCGTACTCCATTGAAACCTCTGTAGAAAGGAATGAATCTTCGTCAATGACCTTAGTCTTCTAGAACTAGAATCTTGAAAACTTGGGTTCAAATTACCGTCAGTATCCAATACATCAAATTGACATAATCCTCCAGTAGCGACGAATATCAGATCCATTATAGGCGCAGTATGAAACCAAACACCTTGAGTAAAAACATACCACCAAGTGGTCAGAATAGCATAACGTGTGAATGATTGATAACTAAATTTGTCATACCGAAATACACATAACCACATAATTAATGAAGTCCAAAACCAACCTTTCTTGACGAAGAAAGTGTTGATCCAACCGTCTTTGTCAATTGCAGGTGGTTCAGGAAACAAAAATCTCAACAAAAATCCCAAAAATAGTGTAAAGGGACAAAGGAATAGCGTAAATATCCTAAGTGCCCTCGAAGAACGCTGCATGTAGTCAATCAGTTCAATTTTTTATTTTGTTCATTTGTTACCAAAGACTAAACATTATGTGTGCTCGGACTCGGACTTGTTGAATTATTATTGAAACTCTGCAATACAAAGCTAAATCGTCTCAAGGAGGCATAAAGAAATGTCTGTAGACGCCAATCAAACCAGCCAGGAACCACCTGTTGTGGAGGAGGAGCCTTCACTGCCCACAAGATTTGAAGTTGAGTTAGAATTCGTACAGTCTCTGGCCAATATACCTTACGTCACCTACCTATTGACACAGCAGCAGCAGTTATGGAAGGATCCCAAGTTCAAAAACTATTTGAAATACTTAGAATACTGGTGCAAACCACCATATGCACTTTGTATTGTGTATCCAAACTGTCTCTTTGTATTGAAATTGATCAATGGATTTATGGAAAAGTCTACGGTCAATGAAGATGGGCTGCTGGATGGCCTTGAAGATCTACCGAAGGTCCTGCAGATGCAAGGACCGCAATGGATGAATGAAATGGTCGACAGATGGGTTTCTTGAAAAATCTCAGAGACAAATTATGTCAAAGTCTGAGTACTTCATTTTCAACAAAAAAGAGAGCCATGCCATTATTCTCCCTTACTGTTTTTTATTTTTTTTTTTAAAAAAAAAAATTCATAATAGCATATGGGTTTACTGCATATTTTCCCTACTTCTATAGAGTGGGTGATTATTCTAGAATTATCAATATTGCGCTAGTGATGAAAGACAAAGATGCTGTTATTTTGGCAATTTCGTGAAATTATTGCAAAAAAAAACTGGAGGACGTATAGGAAAAATTTCGAAAACCATGAAGGAATATTCAACACTTTCTTGAAGATAGAAGCATATAGTTTTAATTTATAAATCCATTACTATTTGTTGGCGTCAGTGTGACACTTCATCCACAGATCGTCTTTAACGAAGGGTTTTTTTTCAGCAGTATACAGGAAGAAGAGATGAGATGATGAATCAATAATCTAAAGTAGTACCAATACCAGTTGTAGTCGTCCCAGTCCATCCATTGATTGAGTGCTAGTATGGCTGGTAAGAAAGTTAAATCTCATTCCAAGGAAGAGATGGTTCAAGATGATCGTTTACAGGCGATCGTCTTGACAGATTCCTTTGAAACTAGATTTATGCCCTTGAGTTATGATAAACCAAGATGCCTTCTACCGTTAGCTAATGTACCATTGATTGAATACACTTTAGAATTTCTAGCCAAGGCACCAGTTAAGGAAGTATATCTGGTTTGTTCAGCACATGCATCGCAAATTAGCGATTACATTGAAGCTTCGAAATGGAATTTCCCATGGTCCCCTTTCAAGGTCTTCACAATTATGTCACCAGAGGCAAGGTCTGTAGGTGATGCCATGAGAGATTTAGATAACAAAGGTGTTATAGCGGGTGATTTCATATTGATGAGTGGTGATGTGGTGACAAATTTAGATTTCGATAAATTTTGGGATTTCCATAAAAGAATGCATGCAAAGGATAAAGATCATATCGTTACTTCATGCTTAAGTAAAGCATCACAATTTCATAATACGAGGGCATATGAACCAGCAACTTTTATTTTGGATAAATCTGACAATAGGTGTCTTTACTATCAAGAGATTCCACTGCCTAGTTCTAAAGTGAAAACTTCGGTAGAGATTGATCCAGATTTATTGGAAGGTGTTGATGAATTTGTCTTGCGAAACGATTTGATCGATTGTAGGATTGACATTTGCTCACCACTGGTGCCCGCTATTTTCCAAGAGAACTTTGATTACCAGATGTTGAGGTCTGACTTCGTGAAGGGTGTGTTATCTAGTGATTTACTGCGTAAACATGTTTATGCTTATATTACTGAAGAATATGCGGCTCGTGTTGAAAGTTGGCAATCTTATGACAGTATTTCACAAGATTTTATTGGTCGTTGGTGTTACCCATTAGTTCTAGATTCTAATTTAATGCCAGACCAGACGTATTCCTACGAGTCAAGTCACATTTACAAAGAAGAAGGTGTTGTTTTAGCGCAATCTTGTAAAATTGGTAAATGTACAGCTATTGGCTCACGCACTAAAGTTGGCGAAGGTGCAATAGTTGAAAATTGTGTCATTGGTAGAAATTGTCACATTGGATCAGGAGCCATAGTTAGAGACAGTCACATCTGGGATAATACAGTAATAGGTAACAACAGTGGTGTCAACCATAGTATTGTTGCAAGTGACACTAAATTGGGCAACGAGGTTGTTCTTAATGATGGATGTATCATAGGATTTAACGTAGTGATAGAGGATGGTAAGCAATTGCCTAATGGTGTTAGAGTTTCAGGTACACCAGTTAAAGAAGCAGAAGATGTTGGATTCGCACTTTCTGATGAGGAATATGAACAAGAACAAGAAGGTCCACGTGAAGATGAAAAACCTGAAATCGCCTTCGACCTATGCGGTAACGAAGGTCGCGGTTACATCTATGAAGATCCACTTTCAGAAGACGAAAACGATTTACCAATTGGCGAAAAAATGGTTAGTGGGTTATCACATCGTTTAGATGACGTTTATTTGAGTGACGACTCAATTTCATCTGTCACCAAGAGTAAAAAGAAGCGTACAATGTCTACGAATAGTGCATATACCGATAGGGAGGAAGATGCATCAGATTCAGAAGAAGATGAAGAAGATTTTGGTGTTGAAGGTGTAGCAACAGTTAAAAGGGCCATCGAGAACAACCACGATTTGGATACAGCCTTATTAGAGTTAAACACATTAAGAATGAGTTTGAACGTTTCGTACCATGACGTAAGACTGGTAACAGTTATCGCTCTTTTGGATAGAGTGTATCACTTTATCGCTACACAGACGCTCGGCCCTAAGGATGCCTCAACCAAAGTATTTTCACGCTGGGGTCCAATGTTCCGTAGAGAAGCGTTCGATCCTGATGAATACGTGGATTTAATGAATGTTTTAATGGAGCAGGTCGTTGAACAAAATCTGGAAAAACCAGACCTAATTCTATTCAGCGCTTTTAACACTCTTTATGATAATGATATCCTGGAAGAAGAAGTCATTTACGATTGGTGGTCAAACGTCTCCAAGGATCCAAAATTCGACGATGTAAAGAAACTCGTATCCAGATGGGTAGAATGGCTCCAACAAGCAGACGAGGAGACTTCAGGTGAAGAAGAAGAAGAAGATGATGAAGAAGAAGAAGATAATGAAAGCGGCGATGCTGATTAACATGATGGGTAAACGGAATACCGCAACAATTTTGTAAATATACAAAATATGCAATACTATTTTCTCATATCTTTTATATCTGAATTTCAGTCAAGATCTATAATTCTAAGCTCGGGTTACCCGCCTTTGAGAGTTCGAAAATTGAAAGTGAACTGAGGCTCCAAAAGCTGAAAGCGAATGGACGTTTCGTTGATCCGTTGTATTGAAATCTAATACGCAACCATAGGAAATCTGCGATATAATCTTTAAAGGATAGACGATTGAACGTACCTGAATATTAGTGGATTGTGGAGGAGCTGTGAATTTTTTTTTTTTTTTTAAAAAAAAGACGATAAAGAATAAACATTGTGAATTTGGATTTTAATTTTGAAACGGGAAAGATTAAGCCAAAGCTATAGTACTTCAAAGAATGCAGACTCTTAAATGTGTTGTTGTTGGAGATGGTGCTGTGGGTAAAACGTGTCTATTGATATCCTACACAACGAATCAATTTCCTGCGGATTATGTGCCAACAGTTTTTGATAATTATGCCGTCACGGTTATGATTGGAGATGAACCATATACATTGGGTTTATTCGATACAGCAGGTCAGGAAGATTACGATAGACTAAGACCTCTCTCTTATCCATCTACGGATGTATTTCTAGTTTGTTTCAGTGTTATATCACCCCCATCATTTGAAAACGTCAAAGAGAAATGGTTCCCAGAAGTACATCACCATTGTCCGGGTGTTCCATGTTTAATCGTTGGCACACAAGTTGATCTTAGAGATGATAAGGTAATTATTGAAAAGTTACAGAGACAAAGATTGCGCCCAATTTCACAAATGGAAGGTGAAAGACTTTCAAGAGAACTAAGGGCTGTCAAGTATGTTGAATGTTCAGCTTTGACCCAACGTGGTTTGAAAAACGTATTTGACGAAGCTATTGTGGCTGCATTGGAACCACCGGTAATTAAGAAATCCAAAAAATGTACTATTTTATAATGCGCCATAAACGGGTAGAGGGGTCTTATAATGTTCTTTTTTTTTTTCTACGATTGAGCCGAACTAATTAAAAAGCGAATTTTATTATAAAGAAATAGGTGATAGCCATCATCATGATAATAACCATACTGTTACTGGAAAAATGACGAAGAAAAGAAAGAAAGAAAGAACAAAAAAAAAAAAAAAAAAAAAAAAAAAAAAAAAAAAAAAAAAAAAAAAAAAAAAAAAAGAATTGAGATTTCAAATCCATGAGAGGCCCAGCGGTCGAAGATTTATTTTGTTTGTTTTTAATTTTTTGTGTTGTTTTACACTGAACAGACGATTTTACGGGTATTATTCCTGATTAAACCTACTATAAAATATAGGCTTCGTATTATAAGGAAAAAAAAAAAATAGAATCGAAATAATAATAATAATAGATTGAATGGAGATGTCTCAATCGTAAAAATCTTGCAAAAAGCATGTACAATGCTATTTTAAGTGAGCTGTGCTTGTAGATTCAAATTTTCGATCTTTCATGTTAATCTTGCTTTTAAGCGCTATCTAGAATCTAGTATCATTATTATGACGCGTGTACCTGGAAAAATTTGAAAACATGAGTTCGATTCCTAGAGCACGCGTTTTTTGAAAAAGATCGGCCATTCGAAACTCGAAAAGCGCTTTTTGAAACAAATAAAATTAAACCAAATGCACCAGTTCAAATCTCGGAAGGCGCATTTTACTTTTTATATTTTTCATTTTTTTCGATGAAATTTTTTTTTTTGTTCGAAAAACTTTTCTTGAAAAATCGAGTGGCAATCAAAAAAGGCTACTTCAACGTTAAGGAATAATAGTACGGTATAAGGAACAAAGGGACTCGAAGACAGCAGCAGCCGATCTAGAATCTATTGAATCGAACAATTGTTTAAAGTACCGATGTCTCAGGTATTTAACAGCTCTCATTCGGACACCCTTTTCCTTGGTGGTGAAAAGGTTAGTGGTGATGACATCAGGAATCAGAATGTATTGGCAGCAGCAGCAGTTGCAAATGTTGTTAAGTCGTCATTAGGACCGGTTGGATTAGATAAAATGCTTGTTGATGATATTGGTGATTTCACGGTCACAAACGATGGGGCAACGATTTTATCACTATTAGATGTACAACATCCAGCGGGTAAAATTTTAGTAGAATTAGCACAGCAACAGGATCGTGAAATTGGTGATGGTACAACGAGTGTTGTTATCGTTGCATCAGAACTATTAAGGAGGGCAAATGAATTGGTGAAAAACAAGATTCACCCCACTACTATTATCACAGGTTTCAGACTTGCATTAAGAGAAGCTATCAGATTTATCACTGAGGTCCTTTCGGTTAATGTCGATGCGCTGGGTAAAAGCACGCTGGTTAATATTGCGAAGACTAGTATGTCTTCGAAGACGATCGGTTCGGATTCAGAATTTTTCAGTAATATTGTGGTTGATGCGTTATTAGCGGTCAAAACTCAAAATTCGAAAAATGAAGTAAAATATCCCGTCAAAGCTGTTAACATTCTAAAAGCACATGGTAAGAGTGCAAAAGAATCAGTATTAGTCCGTGGTTATGCGCTTAACTGTACAGTTGCATCTCAAGCATGTCCAAAACACATTGGTGGTGGCAATGTTAAAATTGCATGTCTTGATATAAATTTACAAAAGGCTCGTATGGCAATGGGCGTACAAATTAACATTGACGATCCTGAGCAGTTAGAACAGATCCGTAAACGTGAGGCAGGAATTATTCTAGAAAGAGTTAAAAAGATTATCGATGCTGGCGCACAAGTTGTTTTGACTACAAAGGGTATTGATGATCTGTGCTTAAAGGAGTTCGTTGAAGCAAAGATAATGGCAGTAAGGCGTTGTAAGAAGGAAGATTTAAGAAGAATCGCTCGTGCAACAGGTGCAACTCTAATCAGTTCGATGTCCAATTTGGAAGGTGATGAAACTTTTGAAAGTAGCAATTTAGGTACTTGTCAAGAAGTTACGCAATCAAAATTCTCTGATGACGAATGTATTTTAATCAAAGGCACCTCGAAGCACTCATCATCGTCTATTGTACTCCGTGGTCCAAACGATTATTCCTTAGATGAAATGGAACGTTCCATCCACGACTCACTCTCAGTTGTCAAAAGGACCCTTGAAAGTGGTAATGTGATTCCAGGTGGTGGTTGCGCAGAGACTGCATTAAACATCTATCTAGATAACTTCGCCACAACCGTCGGTTCTCGTGAACAATTGGCAATCGCAGAATTTGCACAGGCTCTCATCGTTATTCCAAAGACTCTAGCAGTTAACGCTGCAAAGGATTCAAGCGAATTGATCGCCAAATTAAGAGCTTATCATGCGGCCAGCCAGACGGCAAAATTAGATGACCAGAAAAGACGCAATTACAAGAACTACGGGTTAGATCTCATCAATGGTAAAATCGTCGACGAAGTGTCAGCAGGTGTCCTGGAGCCAACTATAAGTAAGGTCAAGTCTTTGAAATCTGCATTGGAAGCCTGCGTAGCTATCCTTAGAATCGATACCATGATCGCCGTGGACCCAGAGCCACCTAAGGAAGATCCTCACGGGCATTGAGTCTTGAGGCCATGAACTTCTATAGAATAAAAGACTTCTCTTCACTATGGCAAACAGCTGTCATACAGCTGCCATACAGAGCAAGTGATAAATAAGCAAGCCGTGTGACCAACAACTACTAAAATATTTACAGTGAGCAAATTCGTCTAGTAGAATGACAATGTCATTTTTACATTTTTTAAAAAAATTTTCTCCCTGTGCCTTGTAGAAGAATAATGATGACCATGTTAAATATGTTCCACTCACTTCTCAACCCATTAGAATACTCATTATGAATAAATAACCACAAGAACATGAAAATTGCTTTGCTCTAAACAGTCCACTTCGTCAACCCAACAACCTTGTTGTTTATCCCTCGTATTACTCTTGACTGATTTACTGACACCATTTTTTTTTTTTTTTTCAGCTCATCATCATCATCATCATCTCCGTAACCAACTGATGTCGTTCATTACGCAGGACTTCGTTTACGGTAAGCTTCTTGTGCATAACTCATCAGGTGGTAACTAAACGACGACAGGAAGGTTCGAGTATCAAAAAGATCAACAAGTTCATCACATTCTATTGAATAGTATACAAGAAGCTATAAGATTAGGTTTTCTTAAAGTTTGCCTTATTTGCCACTACTGAGAAGTTAGTTTGGTATTTTATCTGAGAGAAGCAGGTATGGCCTTAAGAGGCTAGAAATATTGGGTTTATTGGTTGATATTAAAGAAGAGTTACGATAGATTTATGAGTTCAATGATCAAAGATAGGATGGATAGGAAGAATGAATTAAGTAAAAGGGAGAAGGTGGTTGAATTGATAGAGATTGATGGTAAAAAAGTAAGTATAACGTCCACCGGGAAGAGAAAGTTCCACAATAAATCAAAGAATGGTTGTGATAACTGCAAGAGAAGAAGGGTAAAATGTGACGAAGGGAAGCCATTATGTCAAAAATGTGTTAATATGAAGTTAGATTGTGTTTATACGCCTACACAACCCAAGAGAAGGAGAGGGTCTACGGTGGTGAAATATGTTACCAAAAGGGCACCAGGTGGACAAGAGGAAAGGATTCCTGCGAGTGAACTAGCCGGACATTCAAGCGATGATTCTAGCTGTGGTAGTAGTCGTTCTAATTCGAGGTTGCCTCATCCAACGCCCGAAGAAATTACCACACATGTAGATTTTCAAGAAAGGAGAATATTTGGAGGGGTTCCGTCAAGGACTACACCACCTGCTGCAACTGCAACCCCTGTTGTACCTTCTGCAAGTGCTGTAACTGGTTCTAGTTTGGGTGCTGCTGGTGCCGGTGCAACAGCTACAAATGTAGCTGTTGCCCAACAATTACCACAACCTCAGCAGATGCCGTCGCAAGTTTCACAACAGCTACCACAACGACCACAGCATAAGAATATAGGGTCTCCCGATAGAAATCTTTCGACAATAACAGGTAATAAGGGTGTATTGGATGGATTACTGCTGCCACCATTGGGGTCTGAGAGTTCGCATTTGACACCGCAACAGCAGCAACAGCAATTACAGCAGCAGTTGCTTCTGCTGCCACAGCTAATGACACTCTCGAATTCTGAAAAATATGCAGCTTTTGAAATGCCTAATAGCCCACCATTACAGCCCACTGGAATGAATATTACCAACAGTATTGGTAGCATCTTTTCGCCAAATAGATTCCAGCAACAACAACAACAACAACAACAACAGCAGCAGCAGCAGCAATCGCATCAACAAGCAGAGCAACCTGTACAACAACAAGTACAGCAACCTGTGCAACAATCTGTACAACAATCTGTACAACCGCCTACTTTGCCTTCATTTCAGGCTGAATCAATTGCCCAACTCAATAAAGCGAGTATGAATTTAAAAACAATGGGTATGTTTCCTACAGCGGGTATTGGAGGTGTAACATACGATTTCCAGGAGTTATTGGGAATAAAATATCCAGGTAATTCTCAAGCTTCTAAGGCATCAAATGCTGAAGAGGCATTAGCAAATATGCAGGAACAACAAGAGAAGGCAACTAAAGGTGAAGGCGACGGTACTAGTGATCAAGAAGCTGCAACAAGTGCTGAGAACGAGCATAGTGCTGTACACATGTTGGCGACCCCAAGTCTACCGAATAATCCGACAATTTCACCAGCTGCACCAATTACGCCAATGACTAAAAGCTCAATTAACGCTGCAGCTGCCGCGACATCGCCATCAGTTTCCGCTGTGCCGGGTACAACAACAGCAATACCACGTAATGATAGAACGGATCAACCACATGTACAAGAGCAGGATCCTTCACAAAATGAACAAGCTAATAGTTTAGTAGTTAACCTTTTACAGTTATCTCGTGAAGGGAATTTGAATCTAATAGATTTGAAATTATTTCATCATTATTGTACCAAGGTATGGCCATCAATTACAGCAGCAGGTATTTCAGGTCGCGAAGTTTGGAGTACAGAAATTCCCGAACTTGCATTCCAGTATCCATTTTTGATGCATTCGCTATTGGCATTTAGTGCAACACATTTATCAAGAACAGAACCAGGATTAGAATCATATGTGTCGAGTCATAGATTGGATGCTCTAAGATTGCTAAGACAAGCTGTTTTGCAAATCTCTGAAGACAATACTGATGCACTCGTTGCAAGCGCATTAATTTTAATAATGGATTCGCTAGCAAATGCATCAAATCAAAGCTCGGCAAATCCAAACTCGATGTCACCATCTGCATGGATTTTCCACGTCAAAGGCGCTGCTACAATTTTAACGGCAGTTTGGCCGTTAACTGAAAAATCAAGGTTCTACAACTTGATTTCCGTAGACCTAAGTGATTTAGGCGATGTTATTAATCAAGATTCTGCAACAATCTCCGAGCTGGTCTGCTTCGATGAAAGCATTGCTGATCTTTATCCGGTTGAAATTGACTCGCCATACCTAATAACACTAGCCTACTTGGATAAATTACACAGAGAGAAAAATCAATCGGATTTCATTCTAAGAGTCTTTGCATTCCCAGCATTGCTGGATAAAACTTTCTTAGCACTACTGATGACAGGTGACCCCGGTGCGATGAGGATAATGAGAAGCTACTATAAGTTGTTGAGAGGATTCACTACAGAAATGAAGGACAAAATCTGGTTCCTGGAAGGTGTCTCACAAGTGTTACCACAAGACGTAGACGAGTACAGTGGTGGTGGTGGTATGCATATGATGTTGGACTTTTTGGGTGGTGGATTACCATCGATGACTACTACAAATCTGTCAGAATTTATGTAGGCAATTTGGGCAATCTTCGTTTGTCATATGACTTGGTTATTTTTTGGAATTTTCCAGAATGGAAGCGGCTGAACTACAAAGTTCGTTATAGAATACATATATATATAAGGATTGATTTAAGGTAATAGATATCGATGTTCTAACAGCGATTAAGTGAAGACGTAGACAGGCATTACTTCTTTTAAGATGGTCGTTCATAATCCTAACAACTGGCATTGGGTTGATAAGAATTGTATTGGATGGGCTCGCCAATATTTTGCAGAAAAATTGCCGGGTTTGAATACAGGAGAAGTTAGTGGCAAGTATGCAGAAGTTGCATCAGTAAGTTCGGTGGAAGGTGATTGTGAAATTAATCAACGTAAGGGTAAAGTGATTTCGCTGTTCGACTTGAAGATTGTTCTTTTAATCAAAGGTCATGTAGATGATCAACACTTTGACGGTAGTATCAACGTTCCTGAAGTTGCATTTGACAGTGAAGAATCTGACTACCAATTCGAAGTTTCAATTTACAAGGAGACAGGAAAATTGAATGAAGTCAAGCCAGTGATCAGGGAGAAATTATTACCGCAATTAAGAAGAATCTTTCAGAACTTCGGTAGAGATTTAATTGCAGTTCATGCAAATGATATTCAGGTTCCTGAATCCCAAGTCAAGTCTGAATTTACAAAGGCAAACTCGAATGGAGCAGACAAAGTAGGGTCTCCATCACCAACACCTTCGGTAACTCCATCTTCAACTAGTACACCAGCTGGTATAGCAAGTACGAAATCCTCAACACCAAAAACAGGTGGTGCCAATCGTTCTTCGTTGCATCTGGAGCCGACTTTCAATGTGCCTGCGATTGAGTTGTTCCATACATTTTTAGACAAACAACGCATTATGGCATGGTCAAGAGGCTCATTACAGACCAGAGCAGCGGGAAACGAGTTGAAAACCGGCGACGAGTTTGAATTATTTGGTGGTAACGTTAAGAGCAAGTTATTAGAGTCCAATGAACCAAAAAGGCTGGTGTTTGAGTGGAGATTGAAAGAATGGAGTGAAAAAATTGTATCGAAGCTAGTTATGGAATTTCATGAATCCCAGGAATACCATGAAACGAAGTTGCAAGTCAGTTGGTCAGGTATACCAGTTGGGGAAGAAGATCGTGTTAGAGGCAACTTTGAAGAATACTACGTTAGATCAATCAAACTAACCTTTGGATTTGGAGCCGTTCTGTAGACAAATAATTCAATATGTCGTATAACTTAATAATAGTTTGAAAGAGTCATTTCATTGAATGGAAATGTTCTTCTTGCCATCATCATTATTTACTACTACTTATTAATTTATCATTACTCTTTACCTGATGATAGATACTACTACCCACTAACTCGAAGCTTGGGCCTTTAGAGATTTTAAATCGTTTGTACTCAGTGGTGCATCTTCCCCACCATTCTCTTCTCTAACAGGCTTCTCGGTCTTTAAATCTTGATGAACCACATTGTCATCGGAACATGATTCGTTCCATTCCTTCAGTTCCTTCTCGTGTTCCCTTTCAATAGCGAACTCAACGGCTTCTAAAACGTTCTCACAAGTCTTCTTGGGAGAATACCTTGGGGTGACACCATCCTTGTAAACACCTGTCTTCACAAGGATAGAGTACCAAGTTGAATCATGAGAATTTGCAAATCTAATATCAGATTCTGGTGTATCACCGACGAAATACACGGTCGATGCTGGTGGAAGCTCCAAAACTAAATCACCTGGTCTTTCACCACTATCACTACTCCATTCCTCTTCTTCTTCTTCCTCGGATTCTGAATCACCAAATGGTGTTTCCTGATTTTCACCTTCCTTCGTGGTATCTTCCAATTTCAAGTTTTCCACATGCTCTGAAAGTGTCTCTCTTCTCCAATTCGACAACACTTTCTCAGCAAACCTAAAAGTACCCCTTTGTGGCTTACCAAATCTAGTAACCTGCAGTTCTTTACCTGTATGCTCCTGGTATAAGGCTGCAATCGAAACCTGCAACGCACCCATACCGTACCTGCAGAGACCGTAGTCCGTTGCCCAAACAAAATCACTATGTGCAAAATACAGTCCAGGTCCCTGGTCGTAGGTGGGGCTAATCGTACCCATAACACCGTTTTCACTCATCAGCAGTTCTAAAATGATCTGCTGATCTGCTGCCCAATTCCTAGAATCTGCGAACACCAAAACCGCCTGAATGTTGATCTTCGAGAAATCAACGTCCCTAGCAACTTTCTTTTCCTCTTCGTTAAGCGTGTAATAAGGTGTCACACTAGGCTTCCACTTCATAACATCCAATGGAATGTAAACATTTTTGAACCCGTATCCTTCAGCAACCTTCCTACAAGAATCCAAAACACCCCCCACAACTAAGACGTTATCGTAAACGTCCACCAAATCCTTCATCGGGGTATGACCTTGAATCACTTGATCCTCAGTTACACTGATACCTAAACGTTTACTCAAATCTCTACACCGTGCCTTCTCAGATCTACCACCACCATTAGTGATAAAGATGTAAGGAACTTTGATGTTGTACTTGTTATGGCCATTCAACATACGTAGAGCCTCAGGTCCTTGAGGAATCGTTTCAGGCCCCTTTACTAAAACACCATCGATATCAAAGGCAAACGCATAAGATGCAATTCGTTCATGATTGACAACAGACTTTCTCTGACGAACAGGTATAGAACCCTTACGACTACGTGATCCTCTACGTCCGCCACTTGCTGTACTACCGTGACGAGAAAGTTTCGAAGACGAACCTTCTGGATGCAATGGCGTCATTGCACTCCATTGGTCACTCAATGACAAAGAGGAAACACGCTTCCTCCTTGGCATTGGTTCAAACTCCTGCGGATTGTTGTTCTCAAGGAAAGACTTCCTCCTAGGCTGTTGCTGCTCTTGAGATTCTTGTGGTACATGCTGTTGTGCTGGTTCACGTTGTTGTGTCGGTGCACGTTCCTCTTCTCTAACTTTCGACTTCGGATCTTCATCCTCTACCTGCGTGTATGCATTTCTGGACTGACTGATCTGGCTTAACTTCTGACTCAACTTGTCGGACATTCTTCTAGCGATGTAACTTAAATAAACTTTATCTGCACGGAATTCAGGCGCCGAGATGGGAAAAAAAAAATGCTAAATTCCAAGGGGGAACAAAAAAAAAACAAAAAGACGAACAATTTAAAAACCAACGATGTTTGAAAGATGCTTACTTTCGATTTTCCTATCCCTTATATATCTGCAAGACAAAACAAAGCCTCCCCTATTTTTAACTTTTTATTTATCCCCTTTTCTTTTCCTTGAGTCGCAGCATAATAGCGACTATTTATTGCAGAACTGCCAGAAGAGAATCAGCCAGTACATTCTGGAAAAAAAAAAAAAAAAAAAAAAAAAAAAAAACTGATTGTCCGATGACGCCATTTTCTTTTTTATTTCATTTTCAATTCTAAAAATCGAATCATGTAGAAGCCGCTGGAACTTTTTTTTTGCTTTTAAGCTTCATTTTCCAGGGGGAGATAATGTGAAAATCTTACGAGAAGATAGGGTAACCGTTGAAGCGCTGAGGTGTCCGGCTGTATTTTGGGTTTCGGCGGGAGTAGGGAAAGGGAGACACAACTGAGTAGAGTAAAAGGTGTTCGAAGGAGGTGGCAGCGGTTCTCCCTATAGTTGCTTGCTCGGCGGTAAAGAGAAAAACAAAAAGCACTTTCAGTTATGACAGGATGTTGGTAACTCCGAGGCGGCACAGCCGCCTCGGAGTACGGGGCTCGGACACAATACGACGTCACGCATGGTTGTCTGGGGTAACGATTTGACTTTCGGGGGTCGAACTGCTGAATTCGTTCTGCAGCCCTCTGAGAGTCGTTGAAGGGGCTGTGGAGGGGCAAACAAGAGGGGCAGTTGTCTAGATGTGCCCCATAAGCTAGCTGCCACTTCCTCCCTGCCCCTTGAATTCTGTGGCCAGGCCTTTACACCCAGAGGTTTACCCGGTACATCTCGTTTATTTTCTATTGTTTGGGAAAAGTATGTCGATCCACGCTATTGTATGCGTCCATGACGTATAGCGCAGACGCTGCATACATTGGGGAAAGACTAAGCGATGCGGTGACTCCCAGACATTCGCGGTTATCGCCGTCTCAAGGTACTTCCCCATCCGTCCCACCATCCCCCCACACGATGCCCACTAATTCGAAGATTATCCCATGAAAAGTGTCCCCGCGTCCATAGATGGTGCTACCAGCAACGGTATGCAAGACACCATTTTAAGAAAAAGGGGAGCCATGGCTCCCCTTTTTCTGGATCGATTCCCACCAATGCTGGAGCAACGGTATAAAAAGGTGGGGGAACGCTACCGGATTTTTTTTTTTTCTTTTCCTTCATTCCTTTCTACCGACGCATTCAACGAAAACAGGAACTAATAGCCGCTGACGCGTAAGACGGAGAAGGAAATAGAGAAGAAAAAAATCTCTCGAAACATCTATATAAACACATATATAAATATATATATATATATATATATAATATTTGCATATGTATGGGGAATGTTTTGCTTGCTGCATGTTTGTCTGTTAGTAATATTACTTGTTTCCCCAGTGTGAACCTTTCTTTAGTGCTTTTGCTCCTAACTAGTTTGATTAGAGGGTAACGATTGGAGGGAGTAGTGTTAGTTTCGGTTTGTTTTTTCTTTTTTTTGGTCCGGTTAATAAAGAAACGTTAATCAAACAAAAAAAAAAAAAAGGTTCGTATTTTGGTTTCGAAAAAAAAAAGCGGGGTTGAGGGGACAGTAATTAATAACCCCAGTTTGAAACAAACAAACAAACAAACGAAGGAAAAGAAAAAACAAAAAAAATTCAATATTCGTTTTACTAAAGTATCTTTCAAGTACCTTTGTATATTGCACCTTGATACGGGTTTTTTAAAACGGATATGACGGAGTTCGTGGAACGTGGTAATGGTAGTGAAGAGGACATCAGTAGAACTTCTGCTAATCCTTCAACTGTTTTTCCAAGTGGGAACTTACAAAAGTTTTCCAGTTTGACACCAAATGCTATAACTATGGAGACAATGAGTCATAGTTTCCAAGACACTGAAAACAAAACTAACAACGACAAGAAGAATAATCCGAATAATACAAAGAGGCACAATATGAATTCAAAGGTTAATAAACAACTTAACAAATTGCCAGAAAATTTAAGACTTAATGGAAGAACACCAAGCGGCAAACCGAGATTATTTGTTTGTCAGGTGTGTACTAGGGCTTTTGCAAGACAAGAGCATTTAACAAGGCATGAAAGATCACATACAAAGGAAAAACCGTATTGTTGTGGGATTTGTAATAGAAAGTTTAGTAGAAGAGATTTACTTCTAAGACACGCCCACAAGATTCACGGAGGTAGTTATGGCGATACTATTGTAAAGGAAAACAGTGACAAACGTGTTGGTAAACGTAGGCGATGTGATTCTGTTACAGCTACGAATGCTGTTCATGCAGCGAATTCTGCAATGACAGTAGAAATGACACCAAAACCTTCGTTTTCATCACCGGTAGCGACTGCTAAAGGTAAACGTAGAGCTTCGTATAGTGCACAATCGGGAAATTACGTAGCGCCTGCCCCACATGAACAATGGCATAAGGCGGATAGGGTAAAATTTTCCACGCCAGAACTGTTACCCATTGATATGACTGATGATGTTTTGCCGTCTTCGACGTCAAATGATGGTAAAAAAGCGTTGAAGTTCGATGATAATAGTAACGCTGATAACTTTTGGGAAAGTATTGCACCTTTGGATTTAAACGTTTCGGATACCAGTGGTTGGATTCAAGAATACAACAATCATAACACGACGACTTCTGGATCTGCAACTACGGAGGGTGAACCTACCCCGGGAGATTCTCCAAAAAATGTAGAAGAGGGAGTTGGTACTGATAATTCTAATAGTAAATCGAGAAAATCGTCGTGGACAGTTAATAGGGAAGATGGTGAATTACAAATTAAGTCATTATTTGTGAATCGAAATAACAGTGTACCACCACCAAGGTCTTTCTCCAATAATTCGAAAATGTTTGATTTATCTGGCAAATTATTAGCAAATAGTAACGCATCTTCAATTGGATCAACTGACGATACCAATTTAACAAACACCACGACAACTGCGACGATGGATGATGATTGTTTCCCGCTAGTGAATCATGCCAGTAGCGTGTCGTCATCGATCGCACCTTTGCAAACTATTGATGCTAATTCAACTACAAACACAGGGGCTTTATCGGAACAACTAACTCGTTTACAATTTGATGAAAGTGGTGTAGGAGATATTACAGATTTCGCCAAAGATGTACAATCAATATTTGGTCGATTTATTCAGGATGAACAGTCTGATGTTTATAGCATTCCTCATCAGTTCCCTGTGCCATCTGGAAATGATGGTGAGAATCTAATAAATCCTCCAATGGAGCCAGAAGTGAACCATGCTTTTACAGATCCCAATGATAACTATACGTTTTATGGGTTGGATTATCTAACTCTTTCCAACATATCAAGGGCATCACCACCAAATGATGATATTGAAGACCTACCACCATCTAAGTTGTTTACACATGAGTTACGTCAGATGTGTCTACAATCTTTGAGATACTATAGTAAACACTGTAATGGTACTGGTGGTGGTACGCTTGAGTCGGATCCGGTTTTCATTTCAAAAGATCTTATTGTTCCCAGTTGTAGTGAATTGAACGGATACTTGTCATATTTCCAGAAATATTTTTGTCCCCATACAGCTTTTATCCACCCTGATTTTTTCCAGTTAGATCTATCATCATTGAAAGCATACATTAGTGAAAACGATACAGTCGATGAGGAAGATTTTCAATACTTGCAGTACTCCAATGTTGCATGCCTACCGCTCTTTGCAGCTACGGTTGGCTCCATTTATAAGCCTGGCTGTAGTTCAAGAACGATGGAACTCTACGAAATTAGCCGCCGCGTGCTTCATGTCTATTTGGAAAGACGCAAACAACAACATCAGGGAAAACATTCATTTATTTCTAAAGATCCTTCCAAGGTATGTTATGAAGATCGTCAACGCATTTGGTTAATCCAATCTTTGATCTTGAGCATCACTTTTGCCCTTTTTGCAGATTATTTGGAAAGAATGGATTCAGAAATGATTAAACGTCAAGTGAGTGCAATTTGTTCGATCATTAAGGGGAATTTCCTGAAGATTGTTGCTACTGATTCTCACGAATTTTCCTCCACTTACAAGGATATGGTGTTTAATAATTCGGGCGATTACATTTTCTTCGAATCAAAAATTAGATGTACTTTGACGGTTTACAAAATCTGTCAATTCCTTAAAATTTTTTATCGAGTTGGATCTGGGATGTTTCTTAATGAAAGTGATTTAGATCCTGTTTGCATTCCCGATGACGAATGTAGCTGGTTCAGTAGTTCGTTATTGTTCCCCATTAATTCTCCTAAAAAAAAATACACGGCCAACTTTCAAAGATTCTATCATAGTTTCACCTTTAACAATATCGGTATGCATCCAATTCCTGAGTCTTTGTCTTCAACCATGTTGTACTATGAATTCAATGTAAGCAATCTATCCAGTTTCCATGTGTTTTTGACCAGAATTGATACGAAAAAGTTGGAGCACAATCATACCCAACCTTCACAGTCAGATCTCAAGAATTTGGCAATCCCAAACTTTTTAAATTCTGATAGTGTAATTTTGAAGAATTGCCTGATGTCTATGGTTTTCCTCACTAAGATTGACGTCGCATTTGGGTCCAAAATTTGGAATGGTGAATTATGGCAATTGTTCGTTTCGTTTTTGGATCCATCCTCCTTCAACACGTTAACTAAAGGTTCTTATAGCCTGCTAACTGATTTTTTAGTGGCGTTAAACTTTTCGATTAAAAATGTAGCCCATTTTCTAACTTTGAATGAAACTGGTACAGCAATTGAATTACATAAAGAAAACATGTCTTTGTTCAG
The DNA here is from genome assembly GCA_030571545.1 of Zygosaccharomyces gambellarensis. Classification (NCBI taxonomy): domain Eukaryota; kingdom Fungi; phylum Ascomycota; class Saccharomycetes; order Saccharomycetales; family Saccharomycetaceae; genus Zygosaccharomyces; species Zygosaccharomyces gambellarensis. Next base: position 404,956 of record JAJLXU010000002.1, read on the forward strand.
GTGCCAAGGGTTTTACTGTAATTTCCTCATTTTGATAAAATTCATACTCGATTTCGAATTCACTCCAAATTTCAAACTATTGTGCATCTTTACAGAATTGAAAAAATTGGCAAACAATCTATTCATCCCTAAATATTCCAACCTGTATCCAATAGAATTTGCCAAATTTCATGACGTTTCGATAACTAATAGTTATTTGCAAAATCATCCAGCATCAGATCAATCGGCTCGATTTTCCACGATTAACGTCGCTAAATTGGAGAAGTTAATCAATAACGTTTTGGTTCATGCATTCAATGACGCATCCTTTTTAAACATGTCGGAACAACCTACTAATGAATTCTTTTTCAATAACAACCATCCAACATATTACCCCTATGCACCGCAAAATTCTGCTGCAACTTTTAACACTGAGGAAGCTAACTTTAGGGCTTCATTTTCCTCACCTCCGAATGATAATGATTTCTTACCTTCGAAATCATCAGTCGATCTTTTGCATTTTCAAAGCAACAACAATAATCAGGCAGGCAGCAGTGTTGGCGACAAAGGCTTTGGTAGTAGTACCAGTTCAAACAACGGTAAGAACAACGTTGCCAGACAAGGTTTTGCCGAAAGATATCAACTTTCTGATAAATATATCACCATTGCCAAATGCTTTTTCATGCACGTTAGTGAAAGTTATGCGCACTGTCATATCTTCAAAAAAATGGTCTCTGATTTTCAACAATTAGAAGAGTGTGTTAATGAGAAAAGACAAAGGACAAAAATGTTTAAAATGAATCAGGATGATGGCTCTAATGCAACTATGACCAAAAATCAAAGTTCTGCGGATTTAATCAACAAATTTTTGCAAACACAAGGTTGACAATTTATAGTTGCAGATCTATTATTTTATACACATTAAATTATATAAAGGTGTTCTCCCAGCTAATTTGGTGGTTGTCAATCGTTACCATTGCGCCATGGCATTTTATTTCCCCAATTATTTGTCAGGAAGAGATATTTAAGAGGGGAGTGGGAAAAAAATCCCAAGAAAACACTTCTAAATTCCCCAAAATTAAACTTTTGATCGCAAGATATCGCCCTTCTATTGTAAATAGCCCACTAATATTAATATCATATTGTATTAAATACATTTATCTATATTTAATCTATATTGATTCCAACAAGACCCCGTAGGTCCCCTCCTTTTTTTTTTTTTTTTTTTGCTTCTTATCAATTGAATCCGGGGTGTCCATTGATCAAGGTTTGGATTAACCACTCTTTCGATTCCACATGAAGATTCGGAGATAGTTGTCCTTGGTCGATGAACTCGTTGAAAATCTTCTTTTTATTTGCATCTAGAATTTCATTTGAAAGTCCATTGTCCCCATTAATGTAAATAATTACATTAGTATCAGAACCCCCTAGTTCTTGCAAAATATTGTTGGTAAAGCTTTTTAAAAGATCCAGATTTTGGATTACAATGGGGTTTCCGATTTTACTGGGGATTTGAAATGTCTTGTTGATACCCAGACAAGCCAGTATAAATCTTATAAATTGATCTAACTCCGAGTGACCAAAAATCAAAACGAGATACTCCGATAAGATATTGCAATTGTGTCCAATTTGGTCTTTTAAAAGTGCGCTCTGTAAAAGGCGTAAGTAAAATTGAAAGATATTGTTGGATTTAATGACCCCAGTTTGATCTTCGTTAGGTGTCTTTAGTCTAAAGCTTTCACCTGATGGTAAAAGATACTGATGTATATTTGCCATGCATAATTTACCGCTGGAGACACATTCTTCCACAAATTTCCAATGTAGAGTAGGCCAACTTAATGCTAAAGTTTCCAAATATTTTAAACTTCGAAGATGTTTTGTTGTCAGTAAACAAGCAAACCTGAAATTTCCAAAATTTGCACTAGGTTTCCACTCCAATTTTAGTGCATATTCTTCCACTTGTAGATGTTTGTTGACCAATGCTTCAAAATTAAATAAATTTGGAAATCCAGTTTCCACGATTGTTCCACCCAGCGAAGATATCACCTCTGAGAGGTCATCTTTTTCTTCATTTAGACCAGATAATATAAATAAACAGTCTTCAAAGATTCCCTTATCCTCTGATGTGAGTAATTTCCTTTTCACTCCTGGTATCTCCAATTTAGATGATAATTCGGATATGCCATTTTTGTGGGCAGACATGATACTATCATTAGATTCTTCATCGGATTCTTCTTTATATGTTGGCCTGCTCACTTTTCCTGAGTCTAATCTTGCCTTTCTTGGAGATAAATTCGTAGTAACGTTTTTCCTCCCACGTATTGGATGTCGTAGGAACTTGAAGGCTTTGGCGCGTGTATGTGATCCTTCTTCCAAGATGACCTTTGGTCTTTTTGCCCATTCGTTCAAGTCCAAACTAATTGACGAAAGCGGAACTGAGGTCTTTTTTCCTAGTCTGCCAGACACATTTCTCTTCTTGAGGTAGACTGTATCATAACCTCTAATGCATCTTATAACATCATGATCTTGTGTTCTGCATTCTAATGCTATCACCTTATGAGCTTTTCCTTGCCAATTAACAGTATCGCCCACCCTAATGTCTAAGTAATATATATCGTCGTTTTTAGTTAATGACTGCCCAGTTTCAAAGACAACCCAGCATCCATCAACTTTTTCATCGTAGGATATTAACCGACCAGGGTAAAAACAATAATTGAGGTCATACTGACACCAAACGGCGTCTTCGAATTTGATATCATTTTTAGAAAGAAAATCTTCCTCCCTTTTTTTAATTTCTTGGGGAAAATCCTCTTCAAATTTTCTCAACCAGCCTTCGGTTTGGAATCTATTTCCAAACTCAAATATTTCCGGCGTCTGCACCGTCTTGTTAATTTGAGAGTTCTTCTCTGGTGTTCTCAGGTGGTCATCTTGACTCATGTATACATCACTGCGCTGCATCTTTTTCTTTGGATGAGTTCTGAATCCGACCTTTGCTCCTGTTCCCTTTTCTTCCCATCCCTCGTCTTTCTCCTCCTCCTCTTCCTCTTCTTCTTCTTCTTCTTCTTGTATAATTGTAGGTCTATTCCTTTTACCTCTTTTCCATGTATTTTTTGTGATCTCTTGCGACTCTTCGAAAGAGCCATCCGTAAATTTCTTTAAATACTCCTGGTTTTTCTTCTTTTCCTGACTACCTTGATCTTCAACCTCCGGTAAGTCCTGGGTGAGCTCCGTTTCACTGACGACAACCGCCGTACTTTTATTCGCACTCTTTTCCCTTCTCTGGTCAGAATCGGAATTGGAAAGTGGTTCTGGCTTACTGGAGATCTGTAACAAAACCCTTTCCTGGCTATCTCTTCCTTTTTTAAGATTTTTTCCGGGCATTGAAGGAACATTAATTCTTGGCGAACTTTGACTGGATCCAATTTCGATAACATCTCTTGAATTAGAAGGAGGACTTGTATCAGGAACTTCAGCAATTCTTTCCATACCAAATCCATTTCGCTCGGAAGGAGCATCCTGGGTATTTCCGACAATACTATGTTCAGGAGATCGCACTATTTGGGTTGGCGATTCGAGTTCGTTATTCTCGGGATCGATTGAAGCGTCTTGAGCATAAAGAGATGCTACAACCTCCGTTTGTGTTTCATTAGCCGGGGTGAGAACTGGTTGGGTTTTCTGGGTCTCATCATTCAATTCACCATCTTGTGTCTCCGTACCCGGTATGATTTGTGTGGATTTATTACTATTAGCTTGATTGTCCTTATTTGATTTGAAAATCCACTGCACAGAGATATCACCATCGGTAGTGTCGTTTACACGAGAGCCCGAATGATTATGGTCTTCATCGTGAAGCCCACCATCCAAGGAAGTACCAGGATTTTCCTCATCTGAGGAAATCTCTGTATGCTCGTTGTTTTCATTTATTTTCGGTATTTCATCAACACCTTGAAAACTTTTGACCCTTTGAATTTCTTGTGTATGTATCTGTTCTTGACTTTGGGTACCATGGTCAAGGAATTTCAATCTATTCGTTGATTCAGAATCTTTTTGCGATCCTGTCGACCCGTCATATCTGCTTGTCTCGTTTTTGTATCCCATATCTGCTTCCGTCACCTCAAAAGAAGGTTTCTCATCAGTATTCGAGATTTTCCCCACATATTCAGTACCTGATAGTTTTTTATTACTCTTTGATCTGAGAGGTGAATTATCTAGTCTCTGAGAAACCGGAGTATCTTCATTCACTGATGATTCAAATTGAGCTAAGAGTTTTTTTTGTTTGGGTGTCCTATTATTTCGAAAAAAATCCGCAATCTTATCAAGATCAGGAGTTCTTCTATTGAACTTTGGTGGCGAATGTGGTAGAGATTCTTCCTCACCTTTTTGGGATTCTTTACTAAACACATTAATATCACCATTCTTATCCATTAGAGGTGAGGAATAATAGTCATTACCACCGGAATTAACATATCTATTGGATAATACTTTCGCATCACTTATGGATCTCATGTTATCTCTACCTCTATCAGTCGCTTGTGGAATATCATTATGGGAGATTAAATGGTCTGCAATGGGAGTCTCTAACATCGCTGGATCCTTCATATGGTTGTCGACAGACTCATTGCTCTGTACTATCCCATTACACATCACACATTAATACGTACCAGGCTATTCTATATGTATTTCCTTTAGATTATTGTTGTTATCTTGATGAGTTAACTTGATCGATCATCTCTTCCATTTTCGCTTTCATGTACGAGGCACAAAGTGATTCACATAAAACGACACACTGACGGCAACTTCGAATAATAAACGAAAGCAAGGAAAACTTGGCCTCTGAACAACTTGTCATGGATTCAAATGGTTAGTGAACATTCTCTAATACTTCTTAGAAGTCCTGTCTTTTTTTTTTTTTTTTTTTTTTTTTTTTGAAGTTTTTTGAAGCTGTGCAAGATGACTAACACAACTATAAAGATGTGGACCACCCGGGTGGGTTCGGATACCAGAATTTCTTGCACTACCTGGATGAAGAGATCGAAACGATAATCCAAGAGTTTTTTAATTCTTCGAAATATTCAGAGCCACTTTATCGTAGGGTCGTAAGACTCATTCTCATATCATGTCCGGAGGAAAAGATTAAAGTGATATTTGATAAGAAATGCACCACGAGATTACAATTAGAGAGATTAATGAACCAAGAAATGTTAAAATATGTTGAGTTGGATTATGCTGTGAACCCGAAAGTTGCTGCTAAGGCCCTGGTGAAAACTATTGTTGATCATCCAAATGTCTTCTTTTACAAAGTTTTCCTACTCTTAGTGAACAAAGGAATTTTGGCATACCTTGCACAATTTGATGGTGATCATTTAACAGGGTTCACTGATTTTAGATGGTGTTTACAATTTATCTATCATATCAAGAGGGTAGATGTACAGGAGGATAAGATTAAGATTTTTTTAGAGGATTGTGAAAGAATGTTTGCTATACTGTGTGCTAAATGTTTGATGAATGAGATTGAAAATAGAGGTGATAAGTGGATTACATCACAATTGGAATTTTTGAAGTTGGATGAGGCCAGTATCTTACAAAGTTTGTTATTTACTGTTGCCGATTGTACTGAACCTTCTATGATGACAACTGCTGGTTATTTAGATCGATACGTTCTGAGTATGTTCTTCGAATCACTGGGTGAAATTGAAAGGTCTATATCAATTTTGAAAGGAAGTTTAGCTGAATACGAATGTCTTCCAAATGTTAATGATTTAGCTCTTAGGATCCAAAAAGACCATTTAAACGATACGATAAGAAAATACATTTTGTCAATGACGAATAAATTAGATGGTGATCCAGCAATCATTAGGTGCCTCTTCAAGATTTTGGAAGCTTTGGTTTTGTTTGGTGGTATCCACATGGAAATTGTACAATTTTTCTATTCACTGAAGGTATACTATATAAAGACTTTGTCAGCTGCTTTTGAATATTCATTTGATAATGATTTGACTAAAGAATGCATAACCCTACTGGATATTATTTGTCAAGAATGGGGGAAGGTTAAAGGAAATTTTCCTTCAAAAGCAGTTCAATTACCGCAAGTTCTTCTCAAATCTATGTTTGGTGAGTTTGTGCTTGTAGATGAAGTCTTTGATGAAAATCGACCATTGGAGCATCACCACGACTTATCAATAAAACTAAGCTCAATGAAATTAAAAGTTAAACACAAATGGTTTGGTGAGACTCATACCTCGCAAAGATATACCGATTTAATGTGGCAAATTGGAATGGAATGGGTTGTATTTTGGAAGGATTGCTATATAGATAATCATGATGAGCTGCCCATAGAAATGGTTCATATATTTAATGACATTAAATAGAGTTAGCTAATTGAAGGAAGAGTAAAAGGATAAAATAAAATAAAATAAAATCTATATCACACAATACTTTCCATGCAGGCCTTAATGGCAGGATCGTCAGGATTATTCTTTAACATATTTTCCAATGCTTCAATCTTTTGCTGGTAAGCCTTAATAATTTTGTTCTTTTCCTCCATCTCTTTAGAGAATGGCATGTAATCATCCTTTTCTTGTTCTGATGCAGATGTAGAAATGCTAAAGGCATTTCTGCGTCTTGCACCCGCAAGAGAGCCAGGTAATTGAGCAGATTCTGGAGCCGGGAATTCACCGGGATACCCAACAGATACTTTCTTGGATAAAAGCATCTTTGTTCTATAGTTTTCATAGAAGACATCCTTAGTAACATCTTTTAATTCTTGCAGATGAGATCCAAGCAAGATATTTTTCAGAAATATAAAGTCAGAATTAGCCCCATCTTCCACAACAATTTGACCCCATTTGTAACTTCTCATATGTTTGATATCACCTTTGGAACCAAAGAATTGTTTTTCACCACATATCACAGCAAATGGTAACATATTTCTAATGTGAGTGTCTGGAATATCCTCAGTTCCATTACCATAGAAATAATCACCTGCTTCCACTAAACTTTCTTGCAATTTATCGTTTTTGAAATCAAAGATATTTATCTCATTGTTAGTAATATCACGCATGATTAACTCTTTATTATATTTTAACTCGTCTTCCGTAAGCAAATCTGCTTTACCAATAACTGGTATGATATTCACTCTATCTCCTAATTGCTTCATCAGTTGGATGTCAAATTCCCCTAGACCTCTGGAAGTTGCTCTGATAAAATAAATGCAAACATGAGCCCTATTATCAGTATCTACCCGACTTCTCTTAATCCTCAGCTCTTCATTCAAAACTATATCAAATTGTGCATCTAAATACTCTTTTATCTTTTCTGGTGTTGCAGTATTATCTGTGCAATCACCACAACCAGGAAATAAAACAATATCGATCGGAGTAGATCTATCGTCATCCAACTGAACTTGCTCCGCGGTTACTTTAATTTCAGGGCTTGCATGAGCCTGAGAAGGCTCTGGGACGTCGCTAATCCTCTCTTCAGCGGAAAAAACTGTTTTGCCACATAAATTGTTCAAAAAAGTCTTTTTACCAATTCCTCTTTCACCAAGAACAAGCATACAAAGCCTGTATTCCTTACTGGCATTTCTGCGGCGTCTAATATCACTGGCACTGGGCATTGGAATTCGAACTTCTTCTTCTTCTTTTACTCTTTTATAATGAGGTAAAAAAATACCATATGAAAAACGGAAAATGATAGATTCAAGAGTAATGAATATTTAAATCCTATGCCTAAAGTATCATTTTCAATCTAAACTGACACAAAACTTCCATATGTTACCTCTTCGGCATTTGCTGGCGCCGAAATGCCATGAAAAAAAAAAAAAAAAAAAAAAAAAGGTAACAAGAACAATAATATTAATGAAAAAGACCGCCCTAAGTTTTTAATTTTTTCTTACTTTGTTCCAATTCTGCCATATCTTCCGGCGACATCCTCTTTTTGGTTTCAGCCATTGTTCTCTCATAGATGTCTCTGATCCTTCTATGGATGTGGTCCTTCAATTCTTGTCTTACTTCACCAGATTTTATTAAATTGTAATCATAAGGATCACCTATTCTACCATCTGGCGAGGGTTCCTCTTTAATTAACTCGCTAATTTCTTGGGCGCTGATCCGTAGTTTTTCCCTCTTGTTGCTCTTTAAATCGAAAAAATTCTCTTCCAACACTCTATAATCGGTAAAGATTTGCTCGAAATTTTGTGCAGTCACTAATACTGGGAACTTATCTCTAAAAAAGTTTAATGGGAATTTAAACGAGTTGTCCACGTACTTCTTGTATTGCAAACCGCAGTATATTAGCGCAAGAGCAACAAACGTGTATCCATTGCATAGTAACGATACGGGTTGTGTTACGGCTTGTACAATAAAATTACGGGATTCTTGCAAAAGTTTGGGGAAAATCTGTGTAAATTCTTCAGGTAAATCGTAGTCTCTGTTCAATCGGTAAAATTCACTAAACATATCCTCAATTAGTTCCTTTGGATTCTCTAAATTCAAATCAAATCCAAAACAGCATAAAATTTTCTTTTCATTGCTTACCAGTCTATCTCTAACATCCCATTTCAATTTGTCAAGGTTTTGCCTAACTTTCAGTCCAGTAGTCTCTTTTACGAAATAATCGCAGGTTGCTTTGACATAGGCATCAATCGGCCTATTGTTTTCCACGGTCTTACAGGCCGTGACTAAAATGGCTTGTGCAATATGAATACAATCTGGCAAATATGGTGGTAAACCATAGACGTACCAATACCTGAAGAACAGTATGCAAGAGGCAGTATAGGTATGGTCAAAAAGGTTGAGAACTTTTTTCACTGTGTAAAAATATATCAAACATTTTTCCATATTACGTTTTAGTTCAGCAGTAGCTTGAGGATTCGTCCCCAATTTCTCTACTATCTCCTTACAACTAAAGGTCCACGGGTTATTTGGTGTCTTTATCATATCAGGCCAGAGCAACCTTGCATTGTACTCTTTCCCAGAAGCAGGTGTCACTGGAACCACTGGACGAGGACCACCAGTTTCAGAGCTCATACTCAAGCGAAGATCAGGTACAGTATGGAGGTCTAAAGGAATGGTTTCTGGTTCTCAGTTAGAGAACTTTTATTCTATAGTGCGTCCTCATCATATTGATGGACCTCTGAACTAGCACAGGCCATACAATAAATCGTCCGGGTAATCCGGGAAAGTATAACATCAACATCGAAGTTCAATTATATAAAGTAGTTTAGTTATTAGAGAAATGTTATTACCGCGCCAGTTTCCATCTTGATTATTTTCTTCATTAAATCTTTTCGTAACAAATCCTGTTTTCCTGCGTGACAAAAGCCTTTAATCTATTGCGTTGTGTTCTTTTCCCATGGCTTCTGCGACTTCCCTTAGGAGACTCTTTCTCGAAAAATTCGACTTCAAGGCCGTTCGTGAGATTTCTCTGGTCCGTTCCTGTATTCACCATTTCAGGAGTTTCACCATTGCATCTTGCCACTTCTTCAATGTATCCCTGCGAGACATTTCTATCGGTTGTATTGAAGCTGCGATCTGGTAAAAAATTGGATAATAATCCATAAGATTTCCCCTTCGACGATTTTCTTTGCGAATCCTTGTTATGATGGCTAATATCTTTCGTCATTAATTTCTCGAACAATGCAGCTTTATCTCTAACTTTATTTGAAGATCTTAATTTATCCAAAGAGTCCCCAGATGAGGTAGATTCACAGTCGCTGCTCTCATATCCACATTCATCTAATAGTGCATTGAGCTCATTCATGGGTGAATGCCATCCATCATTTGACAATCTTGGCGGTAAGTCTGAGAAAAGTGAATTTGCAGATGATTTCGAATAATCAGACAAACTTGGTGAAGTTGTACTTTCCAGGGACCTTTCCAACTTCATTTCTTCACAGCCCTCATGCTCAGCTGTATTTACTTGATTCCCTCCAAAAACCGTGGTGTCTTCCACATGCACACCCTGTGATATATTCGTATATGTTAAAACCTCCTCACTGTTGCACATAAAGGGTCTGGCATATATATCTGTAAGAAGTTGTTCATCACCATTACCTGTATCACTACTTTCTTCCTCTTCAGCGTGCCGTATAGGTTCCAAATCCATCTGGGAGATATCGAAGAAGAATGATTCTTTAATCCAATTTGAACGTGGTTTAATTAAAACGTTATTCATTAACAAACTTTGATTAGAAAGTAGCCGCAGAAGATGAGAACAAAACCCGACTTGGATGAGATCATCTCTACTCAGGAGTGAAAGTATTCGTAGTAGTGCATCTAAAGGCAATTCCTGCAACATTCCTTCAGAGTCCACAAAATTTGGAATTTGGCTCTTCTTCTGACACACTATTCTGATTATATATTATTTCTTCCAGATAATTAGCAATACAATTTATTCAATAGCTATTATTTCGAATTACAGATCTTGGAACCTTCTAGGAATGGGCCATAATTGTAGATCTCAGCATATTTCGCTTTTCCAATCAATGGCTGTTTTGGTTTTGCCCAAAAAAAAAATGATTTTTTTCAACACTCTCACGTGACCAATAGTAGACCTCTAGATCAGTGATCATAATGGGTTTCTAATGGAGCTGAATCTTATTATGGCGTTGTTACTGGCTCCTTTCGGTGTTTGTAGTGCTGTATTTTTTGCTTGATTTGTGTTCATGTCCCTTTCCCTGCAAGGGTCCAAGATGCTTTTAACCAATAGGGATTGAAATCCAAAAAAACCTTTGATGTATTAACAAAAGGTTTAAGCATTCTTTTAGGAAGAGACATCAGTGACGTGGACTATTTGACATCAACACATGGTTGCCGGTCAATTGCAAAGTGGTCTTCTGGGATTGTACGCTCTTTGCGGTCTGGTGAAAGGAGCAGAGACAGTCGTTGGTGTACCTGAAACTAGGCAATCCCTTTATGAAGCCAACGATGACGGGAAATGGGCATGTTTGGGGGATTCTAGTGTTATAATTGACAAAGGACAAATCAACGATGGTATTTGTGATTGTCCTGATGGTTCTGATGAACCAGGAACTGGTGCTTGTGGAACGAAGGCACCACAGTTCTACTGTGAGAATAATGGATTCTTGCCACGTTATATCTCACAAAGTAAAGTTGGTGATGGAGTTTGTGATTGTTGTGACTGTTCTGATGAAAAGCTGACTAAGGGAGAAGTGTTTTACAGGGGTACTGAGTGCAGTGATTTGCAATCGTCCTTTGATAAATTTGTTCATCAAGAGTTGGAGAATCATCACCATGGTTTGCAACAATTATTGCAATTGAGAGCTAAGTCACCAGCACCAGTGAAGACGCAGGAGGGACTATCAGAGCAGATCGGGAGATTATCTAGACAACTGTCTAATAACGAAAAAGTGCTTGCCTCTGAGAAGGCAGAATATGCTGAGAGGTTGAAGGAGGAAAACCCTTTACTCTATGAGTTTGAGCAATTGCATGTAGATTCGATTGCCTCTGCGGTCAATGAAGAGTTTGATAAAATGATCAGGGTTAGTAGAGCTTATGAAGATCTGGTAAAGATCTTTAATGCATTGACGGAAAATTACTCAAGCCATCTGATGGATTTGGTCGTTAATGAAAATGTAAAGAAATATCAATTTTTCAAACAGAAAACATTGTCCAAAATTAATTGCAACTCAGTAAATGAAGGTGAACAGCGTGAGCAGCTGTTATTATATTTTCAAACCGAATTACCTGAATTGTTTTCCAAGGGTATTTCTGATAAACCTGCTAAATACATCCAAGGAAAGGCAACGTTTGTGGATATGCTTATCTTGGGTAAAGCAGAATATACTGAGATTGTTTTTGATGCAATTGATAAATTGCGTTCCATGTTACGAGATGTTGCGGAAAACTACAATAGAAACTATCAGGATCAAGGGGTTAAGCAAGCTGCTGAATCATTTAAGCTCTACACTGAAAAGTACGCTACTGTAGATGTCGTTCATTTACCCGAAGAGCTAATGGATAAATTGGATCATTTGAAAGGATTTGTTATTGAGAAGTCTCCTGAATTGGTCACTTCCGCCTCTTCTCCCGAAAATCAAGGTGAGGCAGAACCTAGTGGTGTTTTTCAACAAGTCCAGTATTGGATTCAAGGAATTCCTGAATTGTTCAAACCTGATATGAAAGGTCAAATTGAAAAACATGAGCAAGATGTTAGATCTTTAAGAGCACAGATTTCTGCTAAGAGAAAAGAATTGACAAGTTTGGTTGAACAGGAATCTTCAGAAGCGGATGAACGGACAAAGTCTGTTAGAGCTCTTGTCGATGTTACGAATCCATATTTGGAAAAGAGCCTTGACGCTTATACCTATGGAATTCAATTTAACGGCCAAATTTTACAACAAGAAAATTCTGGTGACCAGAACAGCGTTCTAATTGGTAATTTCAAATCATTACGCCTTAATCAAGAATTTGCTCTGTCAAAATATAAGGAATATGTCAGCATCAATTACTCTGGCGATGACGAATTGGTACAGCATCTAATTAGTGAAACTACCGACGAAAAAGAAGACTACCTATTTTCCAATTTGTATCAATTGAATAACGGATTACAATTGGAGTTTGAAAATGGTCATAAATGCTGGGACGGCCCTGCCAGATCTGCTTCAGTTTTTGTGCAGTGTAGCGATAAGCAAGAACTGAAAAAGATTACCGAAACTTCTCGTTGTCGTTACTCAGTTGAGATCGAAAGTCCTTTTGGATGTTCAGAAGATTTCGTATATCAACCATTCAATGCTCAGTGAGTTCAAAGACATACATAAATAAGACTTAACCATTCTATATCTACGTGTCTAATACTTTCCATTTTCAACTAAGGTACCGCCGTCCATGGAAGGGCTTTAAGAATTCGGGGCAGAGAAATCGTAAATCATTTATTGCCAAACTCCGAAGCTATTGTTATGAAAGGTGTAAGTATAATACCAACTGGAAAGTATAAAATCAACTGAAAAGCATCGTCACATTAAGGTTGGTGGTTTCAGTGGGGAGATTAGAAGCTTTCCTTGCAGCTCTATACTACTATGGGATCTTGACAAGCACTTCAAGGATCAAGGATTAAATCCTAACACCCGGTAGTTGTTCACAAAGAGGAAGGACTGTACAAAAGTGTATTCTTTTAAGGTCCCCACACAATTGTGTAAGATTTGTACAAGATCCATATGCTTTCATTAACAAAAATTGATCTAAACGTCAGGAATTTTGTCATAAAAGAGATCTACAACAATGCTCTGGGGTAATAAGGATAAAATTAAGTTTGCACCGGTCAAAGAAGTACAATCGAGGGATGATTACACTATAGTGGATGATTTGCGTCAATTGGAATGGTATGCTAAGAACCCACATAAACCATTACAGAAGAACGGTAGTGTTGTTAGTGCTGTGAAGAGGTCTACGGAGACCAAAGTTGAGACACAAACGGTTTATTTTACAGATTTAACGTCTGGAAGGTGTGGATTTGTACAGTTGCTTTATTCTAGTGTAATGGGAGGAATGTATAAGGGATTCCAGTTGAATTTTAAAAGCTTTCGTTGTCAAGAGAGTAAAGATGTTGAAGAGAAAGAGACTGAAGCTGACGTTTGGGAAAGCTTTAAGTTAGAAGAGATCAAAGAGTTCTCAGAACTGAAGGTTCACTCACCATATGCAACATTTGCGCTTAAGAAAGCTTTGGACGATTCTGTAATTTCAAAATTAGAAATTAAGGTAGATCTTCCCGCCAATCATAGTACCACTGGGCTAAAAATCGACTTGTTGGTAGATATTTACCGTGGAATCTTCATAAACCCTGATGGATGTAGTTATTATCTAGACAAACCATTGACTAAAGAAGAAATAGACAGACAGAGGGATACAATATGCTCCAAAAAAATGATAAGACATTTACTGGTACCTAGAATTCAATGTTGTGGCAGCATTAATTACATCAGTTCCAAAGGTGAGCCAGTCGAATTCCAATTAGATAAAGCTCCGGGAGCTTATATAGATGCAGTCCAAGGTCTGGCTCCCCATAAAGCCGCAAATAGCTGGAATTTCCTTTGTTTTCAATCGATGACGAGATCTCTGCTTTGTATGGAATTCACTACTACTGAAGAATATGACCGAAAAACGGTAACCATTTGGTGTTCCTCTAGGAATAATGAAATTGAAGCAGTTGGATCTAGTGTTGATGGCGAGCATGCACAATTTAAGGCTACCAGTGAGGATACCAAGACAGGTTATAAATATCCAACCCAAATTTCATTTCCCACGGGATTTGTGGAGCAACATTTAAGATTGGTCAATCGCTATGATATTATAGGTGAATTACCTTCCATAGTGAAAAGGTTAGTTGAAAACATTGCTCATATTAAACCCTATATCTATCAGTATTGTCAAAATTCGACTCATGCTGGTGAAAAGGGAATATCTATAGTGGAAAGTACTTTTATATCATCATAAATCCCAGCTGACCATTCACTCTATGAGATGTGGTGCTCTCCAATCGGCAACTCCCCATTCTTTATTCCAATCCTGCTGTACCCTTGGATATCTGTAAATAAACCGTCTAATAGCTCTCTGATTGGGATTAAAATAAGGTTCAATAGATCCTTCAGCTGACACCTCTGAGGGTGAATCGAAGTGATTAAAAGGGAATGCGCCAGTAAACTCTGCGAGCTTTTCCGCCAGATAACTTTCAAATGGGTTGAATATGCTCGATGCAAAGTCTCGATCACACCGAAACAAAATCCACTGTTTATCCCTACCATACCTGTTAAAATCGTAACCTAAAAATGTGATCTCAGAAGTTTCAAAATAAGTTGGTGGCGCCATTCCAACCTCCACTAATCTTATTTCGAACGGGCAGAGATAATGGCTATGCATATCATGTTCTTGGTTATTCACGTATACGTCCGGTAAAGTTCCCAAATTAAAGCAGTATACACCCTTTTCCTTGATAAAATCTGCCACATTTCCTTGAGTACTTCTTTTCCTATAAGCACCATATTGAGACTGTCTAATCTCTGTGACAAACCCCGGAATCTTAGATGCTGCTATTGGTTTATCGATCAGAAACCAGGCATTTAGTGGTATATGGTCTTCAGTCTTCGTACTGACGATCCCTTTTTGATAATTCATAGGTACAACACATCTACCTGCATAAATGGGCTTCTGCATATCAAGCGAATCTCTCTCACACAGTGCGGGATTGTTCCAGCATTTCAATGGAAAGCTTAATGCATTGTAAACGATAAGCCAGGAGTCATCGATATATTCTCGGCCATCTCTCCAACTCCTACAAACTAATCTAGCCCTTTTTCGTAGAAAATCTAAACTTTTCACATATGCAGCAATTGGTCCTTCTAATTCTTTCCAGAATCTTCCTCCTTCATCGACAGCACTCACTATTTTCATCGACTTCTCCCTGTATAATTCATTGTGCAACTGGTAAAACTTCCTATTGACTAACCTCAGTTCCCTAGGACATGTCAGTAGCAACTTCCAAAGGATCTCCAAAGGGAACTGATCCAATTCCATTTTTTCTTGGACCGTTAATGAATCGTACGGCCTCATCGTAAAGTAAAAGCCCAATCTCATCGCATATAATATTTCACATTATTCTTAATGAGCCAAGTCATTATCTGGTCACATGCTCTGTCTCGGAGCCTTGAAAAAAAAAAAAAAAAAGAATAGTTGAAAATTTTCCCTTCATAGCTCATCTCAAGAACCTTTAACATAAAAACAAGATACAAAGAGTATTATAGAAAAGAAGAAAAGGATTCCGAATTTAAATAGAGGTTTTAATCAAATTTTGCAGGAATATTTATCTGGTATAGTGTTGATCTGCAAGAACTAGAACTTTTCGTTTTTTTTTTAAAAAAAAAAAATTAAAAAGGAAAAGTATAATTGAAAAAATAAAAAGTCGATCCTAGCTTGGATAGAATCATAGAGTGGATAGATAAATTTTATCATTGAAAGTTGGTAAGAAGGAAATATGACAGAGGCTCAAGGCTCTCGAAAAAGTCCCTTATATAGCGGGCAAGTTGCTAAAAAACTGCCGGCACCGCTAGCAAAAAAATATCCCCAGAATAACAATTTAAGATCAGTTGCTCGACCAAGGCGTTTCAGTCTTTTATACAGTTCTGATTCATCGGCTGGCGAGGGATCTGATGTGGATGGTAATGATGTGGATTTTAAGAGACAACAGAGAAGAGGAAGCGATAGAGCTAAAAGTATATCTAGTAATGCTGGAGGAAAAAGAAGCAAACTGATACGACAATCATCTGGAATTGAGGAGAAAGGTAAAGAAAAAGATGAGGATGAAGATACGGATGAGGATGATGAGGATGATGATGCTGAAGATAAAGATGATGAGGATGGAAATAATGATGATAATGAAAATTCCGTACCAGAGCAGCTTATATCTAGCGATAATGATGGGATGGATGACAAAAAGGATTCCGATGATGATGAGGAGGAGGAAGAGGATTCTGAGTCTGAGAGTGAAAGTAATGATACCAGTTCTTCGGAGGAGGATATAGATTTTGTTAAACTGCAGGCAGAGAGGAAGAAAAGGTCTATGAAGGCGTTGTCTGCTCTTAAAAGAGACGGATCTAATCTAGATGAAGAAAGGGAAACGAAGAAAATTGCTACAGAGAGGCGACAAGTTGATAAAAGAAGTGAATCGGATTTTATTAATGCGGAAGTAGAAAATGAGCAAGCTATCAGTTCTACTGATGCCAGTGATATGGATGAAGAAACCGTGAATACTGAAGCGTTATCGTTTAAATTTAGAAAGGATGATGATGGTATAAGGTTCGGTAAGGCGGGTGAAGAGGATAGCGAAGATATTGGTGAAGAAGTGCAAGATGTTGAGGATGATACCACCAATGATAACTCATTAGATATTCGTCCTGATGATAATTTAAATCAATTGCATGTACCGCATTTCTCAGAATCCGAAGATTCTGAATACAATATCGATCAAGATGCATATTTCAATGCGATCGAGGACGAAGACGACTTAATAGGCATTGAAAATGGTTTGGATCCTAATGAAGATGAAGATGGTGATGTTTTGCGTGAAGAAGAAAACATGATTTCTTCATTGCAAAATGATGATGATATTTCGTTTGACGGTAGTATAAGAGAATCTGGATCGGATCCAGAAGAAGAGATGAGTGTATCAGCAGCCGAACAAAATAAATCGGTTGGAGAAGAAGATGATAATGGTGACGGAAGCGATGAAGAGGACGATGAAATGACGAATGTTTTTGATATGCCATTTTATGAAGATCCAAAATTTGCCAGTCTTTATTATTGCGAAGATGGCAACGAACCTCGACTCAGCCTTTCCACTTCTTTGCCTTTACTGATGTCTGATGAAAAGATGGTAAGAAGGAAAAGAAGAGAGGCTAAAAAGATGGAAAGAAAAGAGCGTATACAGAGACGTAAACAGCTTAAAGAAAAACGTAGTAAAGTCAAGAGATCAAGAGTCAAGAGGGCCAAAACAGACCCAAATAGTGAAGAGTTTTTGTTTGGCGTTTTTTTCAATAGCGACCAGGATGATAGTGAAGACGGATTTAATGATGGAAGCCTTGAATTAAAGAAAAAATTGGACTTTGAATCGCCATTGCGTCGTTTGAGCTCTGTAGCTGCCTCCGACATTAGCTCTGATGATGAATATGATAATATATTGATGGATATTGCCAATATACCCTCCAGTGATGATTCTGACGATGATAAAATAGTCAAGGATGAAAAAAGTCATGAGAACGGTGAGGCAAAATTTGATGTACCGGCGGAATCGACGTCTGAGCGGTTGGAATTAGACTTGGGAGAGTCAGATGATGAGTTGCAAGAAGATTCAAGTGTTACCAATGTATTTATCGATATTGATGATTTGGATCCAGACTCATTCTATTTCCACTACAGTGATGACGATGCATCTAGTTCATACTCTGAAATGATGACTGACGATACCGATGTCGAAAACCATGAAAAGGAGGAGGGGAATAAGCAAGGTGCCATTGAAACTGTTACATATGCTAATGACGAATCGACTGACGAAGATGATAACTTACCACCTCCGAGCTCCAGGAGTAAAAATATCGGTACCAAAGCAAAAGAAGTCGTCAGTGCCAATGTCGTGGGATTACGACCTCCTAAACTAGGAACTTGGGAGACTGACAGCAAGCCCTTCACCATTATTGATGGTCTTTCAACTAAATCATTGTATCCCTTAATACAAGAACACCAGCATTTATTGGAACAACAGCAAAAAGCTCATTCTCAGAGCCCAGAATACCATTCTTCTCACGAAGCTACATCTGTCAATGGTGATGAACTGACTTTAAACGAACTTTTGAACATGAGTGAATTAGAAGACGATGAAGCAACGGGTCCCTCGTATTCTCAAGCTGTTTCCGATTGGTACCAAAGACCTGCAGTGCCATTGTCAGCTTTTAGGAACAAAGGTATTAATGCACACGAGGAAGATGAGTTCATGTTGCCTGCCAACTCTACTAGAAAAGTTCCTATTGGCTACATTGGAAGTGAGCGCACTCGGAGAAAGATTGATAGAGTCAAAGAACTACAAAGGAAGAAGAATGAAAAGAAGAGGAAGTTGAAGAAGAAGAAGAGACTTTTGAAATTGAAGCGTGAGAGACAACGTGCCGAAAAGGAAAATGTCACACAAAAGCATGACGCCATTGGTGTGGACGAAGGTGATGCCTCTGTGCAGCTCCCAGACTCCGATTTTATTATGGAGCGTGCCATTGAAGATGCACAACAAGAGACTGAAACACAAAGACCAAGAAAAGATTCTGTTAAAAGTGTTGGTTTGGCAGAAATTCATGAAATTTTGGGTAATGACAACAGCAGTCTCCTCGAAAACAACGTTGAAATTTTTGAGACAAATGCTGAAGAAGATGCTGCTGCCTCAATGGAAGTTACAGATGCAGATATCTTGACCTCTTTGACGGCACCAGTTAACCTTGATGAAGTAAACCGTCGTCCATCTTGGAGACGTCGACAAAGTATGGTAGAAGCTGCAGCAGAAAACTTGAGATTTACGAAAAACGGGTTATTTAGTGAAAGCGCATTAGCGGATATCGAGGGTTTCCTCAACGATAGTGGCGTGACATCTAATGCTTTCGATCTCAATGAAAGCTTGCAATAATAAATGTGGAGGGAGGAGTTTTACTGGTTTTTTTATTCATTTTATTGGGTTTATTATTATTATTATTATTGTTTGTTTAGACGACTGTATTTTATTTATTGCAATTTTTGAAAAGACTATGTGAAGTATTACAGGTATTAATATATGGTTTCTTTGTGATTATAGAAATCTAATAATATGTTCTTAAGGGACTTATATATATTTTATTATTTCTTTTTTTTTTTTATTGTTGTTCTGGTTTTCATTGTTATACAGTGATGAACATTATTTAAACTTCATTTTTTCTTCGCTCAGTAGTAGAGATGAAAAATTTTGAGAGCTCATCTCATCTCATCGCATCTCATCGCATCTCATCTCAAACAACAAAGAGTATAGGACTGTAAATTACGAAGTCATATAGAAGTTTCTAATGGATCTGAAATCTAGCTATTCGAACACTGCACTGAATCCGATATATGCAGGTAGTGGTGCCGTTGCCACTGTTTCTTCCGATGGTTCTATACTAGCAGCACCTGTGCTTGATGAAATTAATATTATCCAGTTGGTTCCTGATAGAAGAATTTTGCATACTATTGAGAATGATGATGAGCAAGAGGTCACCGCTTTAAGGCTTACTGCTGATGCTAGATACTTATGTTTTGTCTCGCAGGCGCAACTTTTGAAGATATTTGATCTTAAGGAAGGTAAAATAATAAGATCTATGAGGATTTCTTCACCCTCCTATGTGGTTGATTCTGATTCTAGTTCAACACTTTTAGCTATTGGTGGTACTGATGGTGCTATTACTGTAGTAGATATTGAAAATGGATATGTGACTCACTCTTTGAAGGGTCACGGTGGTACGATTTCGAGTATTAAGTTTTATGGTGAAGAAAATGGTGGCATCTGGTTATTAGCATCTGGTGATACCAACGGTGTGGTAAAGATATGGGATTTAGTGAAGAGAAAATGCATTCACACTGTCCAAGAGCATACCGCTGCTGTTAGAGGTATAGATTTCTATGGATCCGAAAAAGGTGAGGAGTCTGGATTATTCCTAGTGTCAGGTGGTAGAGACGATGTTGTCAATTATTGGCAATTCAATTTAAAAAAGAAATGTACTTTATTAAAGACTATACCTGTAAACCAACAAGTAGAATCATGTGGATTTGCTAGTTCCGAGCTGATATATACTGCCGGTGGAGGGGCTTTCCTACAACTGATATCCCTTGAGACTGGTAAAGCAGTTAAGAGGACGCATAAACCAGTGGAGGAATTGTTCATTGTAGGTGTTTTGTCAATTTTGGGTGGTTCCAAATTGTACGTGGTTTTTTCTGATCAAACATTAGCATTAACGAATTTAGAAGAAACATTAAAAAGCGAGGAATCTTTGATAGAAGTTGAATCATATATTGCAGGTAACCATGGTACAATTGCGGATATGAATTTTGTGGGACCTGAACTTGACAAGCTGGCCTTGGCAACCAATTCTCCGACTTTGAGAATCATACCAGTTTCAATACATGGAAGCTTACCTATTGATGTGGAATTGTATGAAGGTCACACTGACCTGTTGAATGGTCTCGACGTTACGGAGGATGGTCTTTGGTTAGCAACTGCCTCTAAGGACAATACTGCTATTTTATGGTGCTATCAATCGAATTTAGGCAAATTTGTACAGTATGCAAAATTTGAAGGTCATTCTTCCGCTGTCACTTCAGTGGGCCTCCCAAACGTTATGCATAAAGGTTGGCCAGAGTTTCTTTTAACTGCATCAAATGATTTAACTGTAAAGAAATGGGCAGTACCAAAGCCATCCACCATAAAAGAAGATGCAAGCATTGAACTGCAAATTGTTAAAGCATCTGACTACACCCGTAGAGCACATGAAAAGGATATCAATGCATTATCGGTAGCACCAAATGATTCCACATTTGCTACAGCATCCTATGACAAGACCTGTAAAATTTGGGATTTGGAAACCGGTGAGGTAAGTGCAACGTTGGCAAATCACAGAAGAGGTCTTTGGGACGTGGCATTTTGTCAATATGAAAAATTGCTTGCAACATGTTCTGGTGATAGAACTGTAAAAATATGGTCTTTAGACACATTTTCTGTTGTGAAAACTTTCGAAGGCCATAACAATGCAGTACAAAGATGTTCATTTATCAATAGACAAACTCAGTTGGTTAGTAGTAGTGCGGATGGTCTTGTAAAGATATGGGATTGTAACACCGGTGAATGTGTTAGAACTTTAGATGGCCACGCTAACAGAATATGGGCTCTATGTGTCGCAGGAGATGGTGACTTAATTGTAAGTGCTGATGCAGATGGTGTATTTCAATTCTGGAAAGATAGTACTGAACAAGAAAGACAGCAGAATAGTAAGCAGGAACACTTGAAAGTGGAGCAAGAACAATCTTTACAGAACTACTTATCGCAGGGTGATTGGACAAACGCGTTTTTACTTGCTATCAATTTGGATCATCCACTGAGGTTGTTCAATGTTTTAAAACAATCCCTTGGGAGTATGAATGAAGAAGAGAGAGAAGATTCTCAAGTAATCTTTAACAGAGAGCTTGATCAAACAATTTCTAATTTGAGCCATGAAAAACTATTGCTGTTGATGAAGAGGTGTAGAGACTGGAATACAAACTCGAAGACCCATAGCGTCGCACAGAGAACCGTTAGATGCATACTTCTACAACATAACATTGTAGAGTTAAGTGAAATTCCTGGAATGGTACAAATCGTTGACGCTATTTTGCCTTATAGCAGGAGACATTATGCACGCGTGGAAAATCTTGTAGAACAGAGTTACATTTTAGATTACGCATTAGTTGAAATGGATAAAATTTTGTAATTGATGTAAAGACTGTATTTTTAAATATTATTATAGTGAACTGCCGCTATAACCTGTATATGGGTGGCGCTATCAGGAGACGTTACCCTGTAGATGGGGGGGAAAAATTTGAACAAACGATGAGATGAGATGAGATGAGATGAGATGAGATGAGATGAGACTTGATCGGTACTAGAGTATCACAAGGATCACTGACATCTAAATAAATCATCAATGGTGGAGAGTGAACTTAGAGCTGCTGAAAACGTTGCCAAGCGGTCAAGAAGACGGAAGAAGAGAAGAACTACAGAAGTATCGGATTCTTCAGATTCGTCATCGTCGTCATCTGATGCGGGAGAAGAAGTTGATAATAATGTTGGTGAAACGCTTGAGAATGCTTACCAATTGTCAGAAGATGAATCCGAGGATGTGCAAATGGCAGATATGAATGAAAAACCAGAACGAGAAGTTTTATCTGAAAATACGAGGGAGTCCCTAGACAAAATTCCATTTACAAGGACAGAACTTAACGGTAAAGCAACACGAAATAGCGATGACACTTCGATGAATCTCCAGAGAGTGAATGAAGCTATTGATGATGCCAAACAGAAGATACGTGAATCACAAGACGAACCACAGTCGACATCGCAACTTAAAAATTCTTACTTGGAACTACTATTTGAAAACTACGGTGATGATATAAATTCATTAAGAGATGCACCTGATTTTACTAGTAATTCATTAGTTATGATTGCACAGGTTCTCAAAGATGGATCTTCGATGTTTGATGTGGAAACTCTTAAAACAATGCTAGAAAACAAGTAAAGGGAACAAAACTTAAAAATAAACAGCAGATAGAAAAGACCTTTGGTTATATATATAAGCATATATATATGTGGAATAATATACATATAGGTGATAGACCGGCGGAATTTTGAATACGTTGAAGCTAAGTTGAAATAATTTGAGGAGGACTATAACAACAACAAAAAAAAACGACGTTATTTTTATTATTTCTATTATTTTTCTTTTTTTTTTTTTATCTTATCCGAGGAATTTCACTAGTACGAAAGCAGCGCCAGCTGCTACACCACCTACGACAACCATTTGAAAACCTTCAGAAATTTTCTTACCTAAAGTGCAAGCATCACTCATCGAAACTTGAGTCTTCAGATAACCAAACCAAAATAAAGTAATTCCCATGACAATAATGGACCATATCAAACCTGTCCCAACATGGTGCACAAAAAAATAAGGCATTAATGGAATTAAACCACCCATTAGATAGCCACCACCAATCGTCGCTGCGCTGACCACTTGTCTATTTTCTGCAGGTTCCTCTAAGCCTCTACCATACCTAATGATAAAATCAACCATCAATTCGGGGGTTCGCTGTAAATCTTTGATGAACGATAGAATAGTATCATCGGAGAAGTTTGGATTGATATCCAATAAAATATCCTCTATTTCGTGGTTAATTAAATTTGGATTATCATAAAAGATACTTTTCTCCTGTTTTACTTCTGCGTGGTAGTAATCGGTTTCAGACTTCGCACCTAAATAACCACCAAGACCCATTGAAATCGCACCTGAAATTAGCTCGGCAAATCCACCTGTAATAACCAATTTCGAATCACCTAGGGACGATAACCCTGCCGTCAGCGCAAACGGAACCGTCAACCCATCACTCAAACCAATGACCAAATCACTAATCACTCGTGGATCAACACTGTTGAAAAATCCACCATTTCCATCTCCTTTCCCACTTCCATTTCCATTTCCATTATCATTGTTGTGACTAGATGACCCTCCTAGAGTGTCAACATCTCTGTCTGAACTAGAAGAATTATTGTGGTTGTTATTACCACCGTTGTGTTTACTATTAGAATTCCCCTGTAGTAATCCAGCCTCATTGCCATTCTCTAAATCCCCATTCGTAGATCCATATGCATGAGAACCACCGTCATTCGTTAAAAGAGGTGCTGTTTTCCCTGAATCCTTCTTCGAGGAAACAAAGCTCGAAACAGCATTTTTGATAGCTACTATTGACATCCCGTAATCCACTTCTCTGAAAAGATAAAAATTTAAATGGATTTTACTGTTATCTTCCTTCTATCTATCACAAAAGTGTGCTAGCAAGCAGAAATAATAACCAAAAAAAAAACAAAAACAAAAACAAATTATGGTAATGGCTAATAATAAGCAAATCTGATCCTCCAATTAATGTCAACACCGGAAAAGAACAAACTAATGCTCTTAAATCTGCAAAAATATTTGATTATACATCTGAATTTGTTATATCTGTATAGTCCTTTTATTTGATCTTGGCTGACTATCGCTTACCACAACCAAAGGGGAAGAAAAAAAAATTCTCATTACCCGGCCATTTCATATCGACCAATCAAAATCACTTTCATTAGTAACAGAATTAATTGGTGTAAATGTTTGGAATCTAGCCGCCAAGACCTCCTAATAAACAGTAATAAACTTCGATGATAAAGCTCCTGGCCCATTGGTTACATCTACTTATACTATACTATACTATTATACAACACACGAAGTAGTAGAAAACTGTAAAACCCTAATTTTTTCCGTTAGACCTCAAAATCAGGCCTGAGTGGATGAAGAATACTTTGTGACGGCTCTGGTACCTTCAGAAACAGCGTGTTTAGCCAATTCACCTGGTAAAATTAGTCTTACAGCAGTTTGAATCTCTCTAGCAGAGATGGTAGACTTCTTGTTGTACGCAGCTAACTTAGAAGCCTCAGTAGCGATTCTCTCAAAAATATCATTAACAAAGGAGTTCAAAATAGACATAGATTTTTGAGAGATACCAGTGTCTGGGTGAGTTTGCTTCAACACCTTGTAAACGTAAGATGAATAGGTCTCCTTTCTCACCTTGTTTTTCTTACCCTTTGCTTCTACTGAAGACGCGGTTTTCTTGGCGGCTGGCTTCTTTTCAGCTGGAGCTTTGGAGGCTGGCTTCTTTTCAGCTTTAGCAGACATTGTATTTATGGTGTGAGCTGGCTTGATTTAGATTGCTGAGAGTCTGAGGAACTTTAAATCTTTAAGGAGTTGCTCATTATCTTGTCTGCTTTTATAGTTTTTAAGATCCTGTGAAGTCCGTAGATTCTACAAGAAAATAAAAAAAAAATTGTTCTGACATCTTCTCACCTCCCTGCGAATTTTTCAGAACGGAGTTACCTGAAGCGGTAACTGGGACGGATACTCATAGTGAAGAGAAAATTAATTTTTCATCAACTATGGTCGCTTTTAATAGTTCTTGGAACCGGATTCCAACGTTCCAGTTATTTCACATCGGGTGAGAAAAAGATGGAATGGGGAAGGAAGCAGACTGAGTGGCAAACCTGGTAAATCCCTAAGGAGAGGGAAGAAAGGGAAAAAGGAAACGATATATAAACGGGGACGATTAGAAGAGATGACTTTGTTTTCTTCCTTTCTTCTTATTCTCTTTCGAAGGAAGCACACCAGATACAAAGAAGGAATAGAAGAATATACGCAATGTCCGGTGGTAAAGGTGGTAAGGCAGGTTCTACTGCAAAGGCTTCACAATCAAGATCTGCCAAGGCAGGTTTGACTTTCCCAGTCGGTAGAGTCCACAGACTTTTGAGAAAGGGTAACTACGCTCAAAGAGTTGGTTCTGGTGCTCCAGTTTACATGACAGCTGTGTTAGAATATTTGGCTGCAGAAATCTTGGAATTGGCTGGTAATGCAGCTAGAGACAACAAGAAGACAAGAATTATTCCAAGACATTTGCAGTTGGCTATCAGAAACGATGATGAATTGAATAAATTGTTGGGTAACGTTACTATTGCCCAGGGTGGTGTTTTGCCTAACATTCACCAGAACTTGTTGCCAAAGAAGAGTGCCAAACCTGGCAAGGCTTCTCAAGAATTGTAAGGGTCTATGTAACGGGTATTTTCGTAATTTATATTTTTGTATAGGTTTTCGGTTTGTAATATAGTAACGAGTGTTGCGTTTGAAATGGATTTGCTAGATTTTTTTGATCGTTCGATCGTTGAATGGCTGGCTTCTTTGCGCTAAAATTGATATGTGTTAATCTTTTTTGTTTGTGTTACGGGTAAAATACCGATAGACTGTGTTGCGTTAAGGATAGACACAAATGGTCAATTCTATTAACAAAACGTAAATAAATGAAGAGAACAAGAAGCTTTTAATGGCGCAAAAGCATAGAAATGGTGGAATGGTGTTTTGCATTCCTTGATACACTAAGGGCTCATAAATAACTGACGAACGTTTCTTATAAAATATGACATTTCATGTAATCTCCATATCCATGTATAGAAGTACATTCAGGTACCTCGACCAGAGAAGTAGCTTCTATGGCCAAGTTGGTAAGGCGCCACACTAGTAATGTGGAGATCGTCGGTTCGAATCCGACTGGAAGCATTTTTGCACCCCTAAACTACCAGCGATCTTTTAATTGGGCCGCCTCTTAAAAATTTAGAGTAGCACACGACCCGGAAAGCGTCCTGCTTTTTAAAAAAGCACATAATTGTTTAGATTATTATTATTAAAACTATTAATGATATTACATTCATTGAGCCATACGAAAAGAAAAAACTAATTATTTCACAAAAACAGTCAATTTCGGGATACAAGCAAAATTTTCCCTTGATTCATTTCTTAAACAATTTTTTGAAGATGTTGCCCTTTTGCTGCTTAACCTGACTTTGGGCCTCCCCTTTGACTTTACCAAGTGCTTTCTGTCCCCAGGAACTATCCTTGGCTTGATCCAATTTATCTTGGACACCATAGCGGTCACCAGCCTCATTCTCGACTCCATCGACAACATCTTCTCCAACACCGTTGGAAGCGCCACGGCCTCCAACACCATTGACAACATCTTCTCCAACATCTTCGGAGACACCACGACCACCAGCACCACCAGCAACATCCTCATCAAAATCTTCGTCAGCTGCACCACCATCAACACCGTTAACCCTGTTAGCTCTGTCGTACCCACTCTCGTACTGGCTATCTCTTAGACCATCAGCGTACCCATCGGCAAAGCCTTCGTCGGTAACACCTTCATCACCTTTCTGTTCATTACCGTAGTAAGAAGTCATGCTTGCATCCTCAGCGGCGGGACCTCCAGTACCAAGACGGTTACTAGGCTGCTGAGCAGTCGTAGCTGCAGGAGTGGTTCCAGCCGCAGCAGCACCACCGCCAGCCGCAGCAGCACCACCGCCAGCCGCAGCAGCACCACCGCCAGCCGCAGCAGCACGACCACCGGTAGCAGCACCAGTAGTGCCTCTAGTACCCTTTGGAAGTTGGGCATTACGTCTCCATGGATGCATGCCACCTTTTTTACCAATATCAGTGGCTCCTCCTGTTGCAGTGCCACCAGTAGCAGCCACACCACTCCTGGGAGCGGCACCGCCACCAACAGCAGCATCATCGGCATTAAAACCATCATCAACACCATAACCATCAGTAGTACCATCAATACCATCTGCAGCAGCCCCATCGGTGGCGGTACCATCGATAGCGGTACCATCGACAGCAGCATCACCAGTTCCAGCACCACCAGTAACACCAGCACCACCCAAACCAGCACCACCTAGACCAGTACGCTTCTGAGACTTAGCTTGAGACAAAACACCCTTACCTGTCTTCGGATGGTCAGCTTCCAAAGCGTCTTCACCAATGTTCTCTGCCTTTTGCTGTCCTTTAGCCTCACGTCCAGGCTGGTAGCCACTGTTTTCGGAACCAAATTCAACCATTTTGTTTAGCATCGACTTGATTTTACTCTTTGGACGGCTCTCTAAGGCTTTTCCATCATAATAATTAGCCTCCTGGGCAGGTGCGTAACCAGCTTGGGTTCCTTCTTGCTCCACTTGTGACAAGTCCGTGTGGGGAAGATCGGGCAATGGCTGTTCTTCTGGCCTACCACCAAATAATGACTTTCTAGTCTTCAATCTGGACAGGCCTTTCGACTTACGTGTACCATTTCTACCAATACCATCACCTGCAACACCAGCACCAGAACCAGCACCAACAGCACCACCAGCACCAACAGTGCCACCAAGGCCACCAAGGTCTGCTTCGCTATCGAAGCCGCCGCGAACAGCAGAATCCTCCAAAGGTGACTGTGCTGGGGAGTGCACAGCTTGCCTTTTGGCACGCAGAGGAGAGCCAGTAGAAGGTACGGCATCTTTAGCACCTGATGACCGATAACCTCCTGCTCTCACTTCCTCAGGTGAGGCAATGTGATTCGCAAAACCACCCCTAGCGGAGTCAAGGGGAGATACGAGACCAGAAGTTCTAGAGTAACCACCACCACTCTTTCTGGGTGGTGCTAAATCTTCATCTCGAGCCAAACCGGAACGTCTGGAATAACCGCCACCACTCTTCCTTGGTGGTGCTAAATCTTCATCTTGAGCCAACCCAGAACGTCTGGAATAACCGCCACCACTCTTCCTTGGTGGTGCAAAGCCTCCTGCACCATAAGATGGTGGATATGTTTCTTCAGCTTCATAACCGTAATCTGGTTCATAGCCACGCTCTGATTCTTGTCCAGGTTCTACGAACTCACTGTCAGGCTCAGGTAGACGATCAGGATCCACATACTCTTGTTCAATACCAGGTTCAACGTATTCTTGTTCAGGTTCGGGCACATGAGCTGGAGCGGCGCGATTTTCATGTCCATATTCCGGTTCAGATTCAGGTTCAGGCTCTTCAAAATCATAACGGTCATCATTTCCAACTGGATAACTATAATTACCATATGGGTCTGCCTTAGGAGCCTCATCCCTAAAATCACCTTCATAATTCCTTGCATCTTCGAAGTTATCTTCGTAATTCTCATCAATTGTTTGAGCAGGCGTAACAAAGGAAGCAGCCGTATTACTTTGAGGTGAGCGAACGTTACGTTCCGCACCACCAAGATCCAATGGTTGAGTCTCTGATTCAGGTTCTTCATAGCCACGCTGTGCCTTACTTTGAGACATCGCAAGTGCTTGAGCATACATTTCCTCATTTGAAAGGTTTCTTCTCGAGCCGGTAGAAGCAGAGACGGCGCTAGGATCTACACGTTGATCTAGACGGTTATCCAACGAGGACACACCGGAGGCACGTGGTGCATCTACAGCCGATACACCCTCTGCATCTCCTGCATCTCTATCCTTATGGAATAAGTTAAACTTCTTCTTACCTCTACCACCACCATTTCTCAATGAGCGCTGTCCCATTCTGGAAACACCTTGTCCAGCACGGGGCTGGGTAGCATTGTCAAGTACCTCTGGTGGGAAATCGCTACTATTGTATACATTACGTTGAGCAATCTCTAGGGCTCTAGCATACATTTCTTGTTCCGTCAAAGGTTTTCTTCCTGGTGCAACTGCCCCCAAAACAGGAGATTGTGGAGTCGTACCAGCTTTAGGAACAGACCTTGTAGACCCAGAACGAACAGGTCTTGAGGTACTCACCGTACGACGGATAGGGCCTGAAGAAGGACCTGTAGGTGCACGAGTAAAAGGCACCGAGTCCTGTGTATCTGGGTACTCTTCGGGATATTCGTAATCATCAACAACCGCAGGCTTAGAAGAACTTCTTGGGGGACTAGCAGGAAGTCTCTGACTTCTTGTACTCTTTCCACTTCTTGGCGAAGTTGGTGTAGCTTTTCTAACTTTTCTAACTCTTCTTACTGGATGCTCATGAGCATCAGCATAATCATCAACCGGTTCAGAAAACTCATCGAAATGACGAGCATTATCCTCATCCTCTAAAGGCGTGGTCGTTACTGTCTCTACATAATTGACACCATTAATACGTTTAATAGCCCTTCTCGTGATACTCTTAGTTCTTCCCTTGCCATCTTCAACCCTTGTAGTTCTAATAATCGAATCTGCCCTGGGGGTTTCTCTAGCATCTCTAGCTTCAACCGCACCCCTAGACTTAGCACGTGGCCTCGTCGTCACAACCCTGCGTGGTTGTGTAAAAGATTGAGAGCGTTGTTGTACTAACACTGGATTACCCCTAGTACGAGATGCAGCATATGCAGCAGCAGCGGACAAACGGGGAGACTTATTGTAATCATCTCTGCGCTGATAGTAGTAATCATAACGAGACAAATCCGGAACCTTGTGTTCCTTACGTTGAGTGAGAAGACCCATCTAAACTAATTTTTCTTTTTCTCTTCTTTTATCGACTTGCTATGCCTTGTCTTCACTATTAGAATTATATCCTTTACTTCAATACTCTCTTCTACCTTTCAGGATTAACGAATAAACAGTTATTGAAAAAAAAAAAGGCGAAAAAAAAAAGAAATTGGAATAGTTTAAAAAAGCAGAAACCTGAGAAAGGAGTATGGGAACGTTACCGGGCCGCTGGTAATGGAAGTCTTCAGGGGTTATGGCATCGGGCACTCCCTTTATATGTAAGTTCTGCTAGTTTTGGTTTTACTCTTTATGGGGAGTTTTTGCTTTTCTCGAAAGGGTTTCCTCAAAGCAAAACTAACGAAGCGAAGAGAAGACCGAAGTGATGGACAGCTGATTTTTACCGATGAGGGCATCCGGGTAGGTGCGTGCGTAGGTCTAACTCATCCTTAGGGAGAAACTTCATTGCGTATGCCGCTGTTGCCGGGGGAACGAGGAAAGGAGAAGGCAGAAAAAGATAATAGGGAAAAACTACTAGTCTCTGACGAGAACCGGTTACTAAATGCCTGCGGTAAAGGGAGGGAGGGAGATCGTGATGAGAGATGGCGTAAACCCGAGGCTAGTGCGAGGCACGTGACACCAGTCCACCCGAATATCCCTGTCGTTTCTTTTTTCTTATTCGGTAAGCTGTTCAGCGGCAATACCAGATTTCTCTGACAAACACAAGAAACTATCAGAAAACAATTCTATTACACCTACCACCAATTCGCTCTGGTTGAGTTCTGTTAATGTTCCTAAAGAATAAATTAGGAATTGGAAATATCAGCTGCCCAAATGCATTGTTAAATTCTACTGAGTTGCTGCATCAAAAACGCCATCCCTTAGGAGGCTCAGAGATGACAATGACAGCAATACAATAACAATCACCAACCTTTATACGTCGGTCTTTGTAAGGGTATCCTCATATTAGCAAAGGGATTGCGCTAACCACTTCTCTTTTGCATTGCCAAGTGGTTCTAACAACACTGCTCTTCTTGTGAATAAACTACCAAGCATTTGTGGTAATATGTACAACTCCTAATGTATTGATCTGTCTCTGCCTTTCCTTTGTTTAAAGAAGTGATAGGTAGAAGATTAAAATTGTTTTCTTCCTTTCACACGCTTTTAAAGAAGAAGCCGCGCACCCCTAAAACCAGCCGCGATCGCTTTATACGAAACTAAACAAGACACGATACCTGAAAGACAAGAGACCCTTTAATTAATTCTATAGAAAAAAAAAAAAAGGGTTTCGATAGTAACTACAAGATTGCTCTTGAGCCCACGAATCTCTGCATTACAGTTCGAATTCCCCAAGGGCCTTACCACCACGCCAGTAGGCCAAGGGTACTACTCTTCCGATAGACAAACACAAATTTGAACGAGAGCTCAGATTCCATTTGCTGAATAAGGTTCGAAATCAGTCATTAATCTTGAAAAAGTATATCCGAAATATAAATCGGATAACCCACTGCATTAAACATCACTACATACGTATGTGCTAAACAGGGAAAAGTCCATTATGGGCGCCGTATCTCAATTAGATAATGAATTTTCAAGCTAATGAAAAAAGAACTGCCTCGAAGGGCAGTTTCTGTAAGGAATTCTAGACTACCAACTGCTTACTGAAGGTTGCTTCTCATCTTTAATGACCTGAAGGAAGAACGAGGTCGCCTTGACATTGCTCAACCCACAAACACCAAAGCTAACCGAAAAAGCAAAAGAAACAAACGCACATGGTACGCTTATTCAGCTTTTCCTCCAAGCTTTTGGTACGCTCCTCTTCCCATACTTAGTACTTTCAGCGAGCGGCCGCCCCGGCAAGAGGATGTTTTCGGAAAGAACCCGTACACCACGACTTTTAACACAGGGGGAGCATATACACACTACGGTATGGATATTAAAAGGCGATTCTACTCTACCACAGTTAATTAAAAAAAGGTGCTCCGTTCGATCTCAATATATGTACCCGCCAAATCTTTACAGTTGCATGTGATAGCACAGCACCCACACACCATGAATCTAGATAGTGAAATTAGTTCAAAATCGTAGCACAAACACATTAACTGTATATAAACAAACCCACCCTACCTCTGTTTAATCATAGGAGTCGCAAAGGCGACAGTAAGGCTTTCTTGCTCTAGAAGCGGGTCTACTGACTCATCCGTGGGCCTTAGTCCACGACCTTACACATTCTATTAACGCTGTATAATTGCTCCTCAAATAACAAGAATTTCCTAAAGCAAAGGATATTACTGCTTATTTGCCAGTCAGGTGTCAATACATAATGCACAAGACGCATACAATCGCATTAAACTATGGCCAAATAAATCTATTAAACCCTCAGCAATCCTGCAAAAGATTAGCATGTATGTTCTCTCCTCCATCTTAGCAAGCACAGCTTTCTTGTGTACGTATATATGTATTTTTTTTCTTTTTTTTTTTTTTTAATTTTAATTTGAAAAGATGGGGATAAGCTGTTGCGTCAATGGTCTCCCACCCATAAGCTCGCGTTCAAACAAAAGGGAAAACTTCAACATCCAAAGTTTAAATAAAGTTTCAGCTAGTGAGTTTAAAAGGATAGGGAAGATGAATGAAGAAGAGGAAGCTGCTGCTCGTAATATTAAGCTTGTAAGATATACACATCCTGTTGCGCAGAATTGGAAAAATAAAGATGGATTAGAGAGATCAAGATCATTGCCTGTACAGCAGAAGAAAAAAAGTGATGGTAGATTAATGGATATGTTGAAATCCAGAAGCGCCAAATTCCACAATCTTACAGTGAATCCTAGGTCTCCAGGTACTTCTAAGGACGCACGTAGTTCGACTGCGAAGAAACAAGATGCATGTTTTTTGCCCGTAAGAACGCCGAATAGCGTTAAACCGACCCCAATTCCTCCGAAGACTGTACAGAGACTAAATCTGGATGCCAATTTGATTCCAGGAAATAAGACTTCAAATAATGTATCCTTTACTTCCAAAGTAAAGAAAATGTTAGAGGAACAACGTCCTCGATTGAGCTCTATACATAAGCCGCAACAAGAACAAGAACAAGAACAAGAACAAGAACAAGAACAACCTTTGAGGCAGAGTATACCGCCAAAAAGTATTAACGATACGAATAAAAAGGGTGATGCTCCAGTGCAGGATGGATCGGTTAGGCTACAGGTACAAGAACAGACACAAGAATCGAAATTGCATGCACCGCCAAATAGTGTCGATGATACGACTAGAAAGGATGCCGAACTTGGGTTGACTAAACGTGAACCACAAGCAAAACTACAGCTGGAAGAAAATACACTGCAGAAACCATCTGAGCAACAGAAGCCAAAATTTCACACTCAACAACACCAGAAAGCTACCACCGGCGATGAAAATGCCAAAAATCGCTTGGAAAGAGAAGTGAATCCATATCATAATGAGAAAGAACAAAAGGAAAGTGAAGGAGGAAAGATCTCACCGACTCCTCCCGATGGAAATGTAAAACAAACACGATCAGTACCAATTATTATCGAAGATATGCCCTATAGGAAGCGACATGATAGTGTACGGCCACAGCGGCAAGATCGGATTGAACATCCAACGGACGAAGAATATCCAGATCCATCAGAAACATCACCCAATTCCAAAGATACATCCATCTCAGAAGAACCGTCGCTTCCTCATCTACAATGGACACGTGGTCAGCATGATTCAGATAGATCCGATGCGGTCAGATTATTTACGCAAGTGCAAGCTGCGAATCTTGATGCTAACAGCGAATCCAATTTTGGGATTATTGA
Source organism: Zygosaccharomyces gambellarensis (assembly GCA_030571545.1). Lineage (NCBI taxonomy): Eukaryota > Fungi > Ascomycota > Saccharomycetes > Saccharomycetales > Saccharomycetaceae > Zygosaccharomyces > Zygosaccharomyces gambellarensis. Next base: position 438,885 of record JAJLXU010000002.1, read on the forward strand.
GGCCCTTAGAGGAAAGTTAAGTGGGAAAGTGGAAAACGAGGAAGATGGAGAATTAGATTTTAATGAATCTCAAGAGAATGACCATTCACTCCAAGGCTGTGTGGTAGCATTCGAAGGTGAGTTAGGACCACCAGAGGATTCGGGAACTTCAAAACTCCGATTAGTTTACCTATCTGATGAAGAAGAAGAAAGGAGGCCGAGACATAAAGTTCTACCGCCCAGTTCAGGCCTACTAAGACCTGCGAGTCCAAGAAGGTCAATGCCTAACATGAAGGATCCTTTGGCGGAAAAGCGTAAAAATGATCGTGAAGTTGCTATCGAAGCACTTGCTAAATTGAAGGAAAAAAAAACTTTTAATAGAGAAACATTTTTCCAGATTATGGATAAAGGTGTTGCTGAACATAGAGCTCTAGAAAGCAATCCAGCTGTTAGTGTAACCAATGATGTTTGTTCCGTTAACAATTACGAAACTTCACATGCCTACTATTACCAACAGTTTGATAGGAGATCAAAGCTAACATGGGTTTCATTACATGGACCTGCAGCATCTGGCGCAGGAAAAGAGCCACCCAAAGAGATTTGGAAATTTGAGCTACAAGCAGGACTTATGGGTAGCACAATTTCCTTGCACCCGATAAGACCTTCTAATTTATCTGCAGATCAACAACGTTCTCTGGATCATCAAATTGGTCAGTTGAAAAAATTACTTCAACATAAATTCCTTGTTAAGTTATCAAGCTCTCTGGAGAAAAAAGTGGATATTGTGATTTTATATGGTCAAAATGAAAAGGTTTTGAATGAGGTTTTGCAAAGAAGACAAGATTCTTTGTCTCACGTATGGTCACTCCAAAAAACCTTGAATTATCTACAAGATATTGGGATTAATTTACAGGAATGGAATATAGACAAAGACGCACAAGATCGTGAACCAATTTTGGATGTCCCTATTACTGAGGATTCAATCCAAGAGGACATTGAGGATTCAACAGAAGAAGAAGCTAAGGAAACCGAAGAGGAGGTCGAAGAAGTAGTGCATAAGAAAGTGGAAAAAGAGGTACAAAAGGAATCAAAAGCAGAGAATGAAAAAGGAGAACCAAAAGGGAAAGAATCGCAGCCACGGAAAGAAGAACCAAAACATGAGAAGAACGAGCCCGAGTTGAAGGAAAAAGAATCACAACCAGCGAAAAAATCATATTCTCCGAGCAAAAAAGCTACTACTACAAAAGAGAAACCAAAACCAGGTAGAGGGACAACTAAAAAGCATAGAACCGCCCCTAAAAAGGTGGCCAAAGAGAGGTCCCCATCTGAAGAAGATTACTATTTCCAAGACTTTTTACAACAGGCTTCTCATGCCGTGGAGAAAAGAGATCAGCAGCTCAAGGCAGCTCACGATATTATTCTTGCATTATCTAGAGATGTTATGCGTCAAGAAATCCAAATAACTTCACTGACCGGGCAATTAAAGAATTCAGAAAAGGGCATACAACGTCAGTCTGACCTAGCACAGCAGTATAAGGTATGCATGGCAGAGCAAGAAATAGAAATGGCACAGTTACGATCCCAGTTATCAAAGAAAAAATCCAAAAGAGCTCAAAGTAAGAATCGAGTTTCTAAAAGCCCATAAGAGTTTTCTATTACGATAAAAATTACTGAAAGAAAAAAAGGAAATAAAAAAAAAAAAAAAAATGCCAATAAAAACGATACTTTGTATTAAAGTTTGTATTCTAAGTATTTTACTTCGTTTTAGATCTCTTTGTTATCAAAACGACATTTCACCTTTTTTTATCGCTGACATCTTAATTAATGGGGTTCGCGAAAAAATTGAAAGAATTAGAGATGCATTTCTCTTAACTGGACCTTCATATTAGATTGTTGAACCTAATCAGCACAAACAAATAGATTAAGTCCTTTCTGCCATGAGTGGTGATAATAAACGAAGAGATTCACAAGACCCTGAATATGGTACACAGCCATCAAGTAAGATTCCGAAGAATAATAGTAATTCTAATGATCAGCAAGAAGATGTTAAGGGGATGTGGGTTTATTCGAATGCATCAATGAAACGTAACAAGATAATAGAATCAAATCACTCTTCCTTCATGAAATCTCAAAGACTTTTAAGGGGGATTCCATCGCCTAATCCACAAATTCGTAATGGACCTTCGATAAGTGATCTTAATGATGATAGCGACAATGACCAAGATAACGATGATATAAGAAATTCAACGGAAGACTTCATTGAAACCACTGATGATTCTACAAAACCAATTAACGACTCCCTTCATGGTATTATAAAGCAGTTGACTAGGGAAATTGTGAACTACGAGCTGAAAATTTCAAGTTTGTACGGTAAAGTTAAAGAAATGACTACGGAAAATGAGAAAATACGAAATAGATACACTTTAATGTGCCGAGGAGTTGTTGGAGGTGTCAACTCCTTCAATTCCTTTGATCAATCTGCAGACACAGAGGAACTTAGCTCCGATGATGAAACTTGTGCATCAGATGGAACTGAATCCAACGAAGAAGACGAGATGAGAGAGGCTGACGACCAAATCGGGAGATTCAGAATGGTTGCTCCTTCTGAAAAGTTTTCAATCATAAGAGATGACTTAGAATCATTGGAAAACCGTGTTTTGGAAAGGCTACAAAATCTCAAAGAGGACCAAAAATTCCCGTCGAAGGCATCACCTAGTGATCTTGAAAGACTGAGGATAAATCTGGAGGAAATTCCTTTGGTCAAAGATCTCAGAGCCAATATGAACCGTGTAACAAATGAACTAAAAGATGTTAGAAAGTTTGCGGAAATACGTGTTGCCAATCTAAAGGGTGCAATGGCTTCAGAAAAAAGGCTTGCGGAAAAAGCCCAAAAGGATGTTGAGAAGAGTAAGGATTACGTGAGAAGGGCGACTGACTTTGTCCAACAAGCTGCTCCAAAAATGGAACATTTGAAAGTTGTAAATGGGTCCCAAAGAAATGTGATCGAGTCTCTAAAAAGACAATTGATCTCAGCACAAGAAAGATTCGAGAACAATGCGAAGTCCGTAAATGACCAGAACTCTGTCAGTGAAGATTACTATCCGATTTTTGAAAAGCATAACCGTGTTTTTACGGCATATACAATGCTTAGTACCATTTCCCACATGCAAAAAAGCGATCTAACCATTTTACACCGGCTATACGAAGAAGAGAGAGCAAAGAGTATTTCACTAACCCAAGTAATAGAGCAACAGAGAAAATTTTTGAATCCAACAAGATACTTTGGGCAAATTACTGTCTCCGACGCCTTAACAAGGCTTTCGGTCCAATACGATAACCTTTGCAATGAATGTACAAGGGAAGAAAGAGTCAATAGAGCTAAAATAACCTCTATCCACCAAATGTACACAAATTTGCTGAAAGAAAAAGATAGAGAGTACCAGGCCGTTATAGAGAGCCTTGTGAGAGAACTTAACGATGTGAAAGGTATCAACTCGAACACTGTACCCCCAAAACTCGAACCATCAAATCCAACCGATCCTTATCCTAAAGAAGACATTGATCGAATTATAGAATACGAAGGACAGATTGATGAACAGGCTTGCTCGAACTAATTCCAAAAAAAAAAAAAAGAAAAAAAAGGAAACAAACTCTAAAGTTAAAAATTTAGATAGATATATGTATTCCACACTGATATAGGGTTTCCATTTTTCTCGATTCAGCCGCGCATCGAACGGCTGTATCAAGAAAGATACGATATAAGAATTGCACATCACAGAGAAAAGATGAAAATAATAAAGGTTCAAATGCTTACATAGATAAGAGCTATACACTCTTTCAATATCATTACTCTACCCACTCACTAAGTGCTTCAATTTTTCCAGGTCTAATTGTACTACGTTAGAACTACTGTTGTTTTTAGCCGCTTCGTAATAACAAGTTGCATGAAAGTATTTGCCGTTGACCTCCATTGAATTCTTCCAAACCCACTCTCCCAGGTCTTCGTCATACAAACCTGTAACAGCATCTTTACAAATTGGACACTTGAAGGACATATCTTCGGCTGATTCGGGAACTACGACGTATTTCTTTCTTAAAATGCTTTCGTCGACAGCAACAGTCTCCGGCGACTTGGTTTCTTCTACTTGTACTGAAGATTGATGGTTTGTGGATTGAGCATCCAGGTTCGCTAAAGTTAAGCTTTCTTCGGAGTTACGGTTGGTAGACACAATTTCTTCGTCTTTGAAACCTACCCACTGGGAATCGTGTAAGTACCAGTTTCTTGATTGAATATTCTTTTGAGCTGCAGTAACTCCCATACCTGTACTTGACCCAGCAGTCCCTTCTGAACCTTTCATTCTCTTATGAATTCTAAAATGCCAGTCTAGATGCTCCGCTTGTAGTGTTTTCTCCTCAGCGTTATTACCGAACCTCTTCCCGCAAACGTTACATTTGTTTGGTTTTGCTCTATACAAAAGATGAACTAAGCAGTTGTTAACGATCGGATTATCATTTGATATCACTTGCTGAGAAAGTTGCAAGTTTGGTGTATTTAAGATGTCCACATTAACAGTAGCAAAAGATGCCTTACAGTCAGCCAAGATACCTTGTAGAAAATCTATAGGCGGCAGAGGCCTATATGCTTGTTGATTAAGGGTTCCTTGTGCTCCCTGGTCTGCTCCTAATCTTGAACAAAGAGCGACTATCGATTCTTTAGGCGCTTTAAAGATCAAGCCTTCAGTATCCAAAGACCTGTACAGCTCCTGCAATCTTGCCTTCTTATTCTGCCTATCAAATTCCGAAAAGTTCAATGGTGATAATATTCCTTGAGAACCACCAAATAAAGAAGATACACCGCCGCCAATACTAGAATTATCGCCAAATAATGGAATCACTGACTGACCATAAAGGAGATTTCGCTGTTGATTTTGATTTTGATTTTGATTTTGATGCTGCTGCTGCTGTTGTTGTAACTGCTGTCGTTGTTGTTGAACGAATTGCTCCTGTTGTTGGTGTCTTTGTCTTTCCTGTAAAACTTGCTGATCTTGAGCAAAAATCTGCCTTAATTGCAGCTGTAATTGCTTTAAAGCACCTGGGGCCAATTTCTCCCTTTGTAACTCTTGTTTCAACTGGGATAAAACAACGAGTTTCATATTCAACTTTTCATCCTGCGGTTGCGCTTTAAGGCGTTCAGTCGTTAAAGTTGTTAATTTGTCAATTTCTCTCATAAGTAATGGAACAGTTGGTGTTGGTAACATATTTTGGAAATTCTTTTGATGCAATGCACTTGCCTTTATTAAAAACTGTTCAATTTTCTCTAAAGCTGTTTTTTCAAAAAGTGGCGAGTATCCACCTGTTGACTCATTAGGTACCATCCAAGTCTTAAACATATTAATTAATTTAGTTCTAGTTGTGTTATCCACAAGTAAATAGGTCTTCCTGTAAAGTGAAAACAAGTTTCTGCTAAAATAAATCGTATAGGGACTACCAGCATTCTTACAGATAGAATCTAAGGCGTAAAATGCATAAAGCTTCTGCTTAGGTGGACACCTTTCCAGTCTTGCCTCCAAAGCATCTACAAAGTATTGGGCACAGGGAATATTTTCCTCTGCAATCTTGGTAAGCGTTGTAATTATGGGCCTTGAATTGAAGGTTAACTCTTCCAATATACTCGTGAAATCATTGACCACTATCTCAGCCTCTCTATCCATGCTGAAAATGGTAATCTAAAGCTATATGAATTCAGTATGTTTACTGAGTACTGTGTCTGCTGAACTTGTAGTGGTTGAGATGACTTTATACATGGATATCAAGACTTCTTGTTGAAATGTTCACCTTATAAAGCCTTACACCACAGTCTAATCAACTAACAAATACAGATATTGGCATCAGAATAGCCCAAATTTTCTCCGAAGGCAGCAGTACACTCTTTTATAACAATTAAAACTTCATTTGGGATGCTAGAAACCATATAAAACCACGATTACCACCCCCATAGCAGTCTATTTCTCCGATTTTCTGCCTATCCAGGACAAAATTTTCACTCTTTTTTCGCCTACAGCAGAGGTGAAAAATTTCAACTGATAAACTCATCACTTTGGTTATTTCAAACCACATTAATTGAATATCCCAACAGCTGCTTCCTGTCTTTTCGAGGATCTGTGAACCGATACTTTAATAATGGCTACCAACGATAAGAAACAGACTGGTCTTGCCCGCTTGCTAGGGTCCGCATCTGCCGGTATCCTCGAGATTGGTGTCTTCCATCCAGTGGACACCGTTTCGAAGAGATTGATGACAAACCATACCAAGATTCTAAGCACGAGTGAATTGACCAAGGTCATTTTCCGTGAACATTACCAGGTTCCAATGGCTAAACGTATCTTCACACTTTTCCCCGGTCTTGGATACGCTGCATGCTACAAGGTTCTACAAAGAGTTTACAAATATGGTGGTCAACCATTCGTGAATGAATTTTTGAATAAAAACTACAAGGCAGATTTTGACACTGCTTTTGGTTCCAAAACTGGGAAAGCATTGAGATCCGCAACCGCCGGTTCTCTAATCGGTATTGGTGAAGTCTTCCTATTACCATTAGATGTACTAAAGATCAAAAGACAAACAAATCCAGAGGCATTCAGAGGCAGGGGATTCTTGGGTATTTTGAAAGATGAGGGTCTTTTCAATCTCTATAGAGGCTGGGGTTGGACAATGGCAAGAAACGCTCCTGGTTCATTCGCTCTGTTCGGTGGTAATGCTTTTGCCAAAGAATATGTTTTAGGCATTAAGGACTACTCTCAAGCAACTTTTGCTCAAAACTTTGTGTCTTCCGTATGCGGTGCCTGTGCATCCCTGGTAGTATCGGCACCTCTAGATGTCATCAAGACTAGAATTCAAAACAGAAGCTTTGACAATCCAGAATCGGGTATCACCATTTTGAAAAATACTTTGAGGAATGAAGGTATCACTGCTTTCTTCAAGGGTTTAACTCCAAAATTGTTAACGACCGGTCCAAAACTGGTGTTCTCATTTGCTCTGGCTCAATCGTTTATCCCAATGTTTGACAGACTATTGGCAAAGAACTAATCGAAGGGAAGCTGACCTTGTAAATAGAGATGTCTACTTCTTTTCAATGATGTTTTTGTTTAATATTATGAAAAACTTAGCCGCCGAAGTCTTTAGTCACAAGACTAATGTCAATTTATTAAATATCATTGTTGACGAAAAGTTTTCATCTTCAACCTTAAAATGGCGAAGCACTAGGATAATAAACAAATAATCAGTAAAGTAAACCTATAAGATAGGAGACTAAAGGATTCTAATAAGGATTCTCATGGATTATTAAAATAGCTAAATAGGTTGGCAAGGATGGTACAAGAGAATTACAGCCTGAATGAGGATATTGGTGAAAATCCCTTTGCTGATCCTAACCTAGGGGAGGATAATCGGGAAGAAGAAGTTGACAATATCTTGACTCCTAGTCCAACGACATCTCATGGACCTGGATTGCACAGGAATGGGAATGTAGATGAAGATTTAGCAGATGTTATGGTAGGTGACAGAGAATCGTTGGGTGCTGCTCTAGGGGCTGAGGAAGATAGTGATACTCTACAACAGGAGATTATTTCGCCGGGAAACGACAAACGAATGGTTGGGAGGACATCATTTTTCACCGGTAGGTCGCTATTGTATTTTACGTCGGTTTTTGTTTCTATTGGTGTATTTCTTTTTGGGTATGACCAAGGTGTTATGTCTGGTTGCTTGACCGGCAAATATTTCAAGGGCCATTTCCACAACCCATCACGTCCTGCAATTGGTATAATGGTGTCGATTTTAGAGATCGGTGCGCTAGTGTCCTCATTGATGACCAGCAGGCTGGGAGAAAAACTGGGCAGAAGGCGTACGATCAAGTATGGCTCGATTATCTTCGTGGTTGGGGGGCTTTTCCAGGCATTTGCAGGTAAGATTGGTCACTTGATTGCAGGCAGGTTTATTAGTGGTATTGGTGTTGGTATGTTGAGTACAATTGTTCCGATATATCAATCCGAAATATCACCTCCACATAATAGAGGGAAGCTAGCTTGTATTGAATTTACTGGTAATATTGTTGGGTATGCTACTAGTGTCTGGATTGACTATGCATGTTCTTATTTCGAAAATAATGCGGCATGGAGGGTTCCGCTCTTCATTCAAAGTGTGATTGGGTTTTTACTGTTCAGTGGGTCGTTCATAATAGTAGAAACTCCTCGTTGGTTACTAAACCATGACCGTGATGTGGAAGGATTTGTGGTGATTGCTAATCTTTATAGCGATGGTGACTTGCACCACGCAAAGGCTAAGGAGGAGTTTCAATCTATTAAAGAGACAGTAGTGGTATCCCGTATGCAGGGTGAAGGTAAATCTTATGTGAAGGTCTTTAGAAGGTACAAGAGGAGAATGCTAATTGCCATGAGTTCCCAAATGTTTGCTCAATTAAATGGCATCAACGTTATATCATACTATGCTCCTTTGGTCTTTGAGCAAGCCGGCTGGGTAGGAAGAAAAGCGATTTTAATGACCGGTTTTAATGGGATAATGTACATTATTTCCACCTTGCCACCCTGGATTCTTGTAGACAAATGGGGACGTAAACCGATGTTGGTAACGGGTGGTGCTGTCATGGGGTTTGCTCTAGTATTCATTTCTTTGTCAATGCTAGCCAATATCAAGGCAACTCCAAAGCTAGTGGTAGTATTTGTGGTTATCTTTAACTCAGCATTTGGTTTCAGTTGGGGTCCGATTCCATGGTTATATCCTGTGGAGATTGCACCACTTTCAGCTCGTTCGGCCATGGCATCTGCGTCCACAGCTACAAATTGGCTCTGTAACTGGTTGGTTGGTATCATGACTCCAATTTTAGAAGAAAAGATTAATTGGGGCCTGTATTTGATTCATGCAACTTCATGTTTTTGCTCCTTTTTAGTAGTTTACAAAATCTACCCAGAGACAGCTGGTGTTAGGTTAGAAGACATGGATGCTCTCTTTAACGACAACTTACCTTCTTTTGGTATCACGAAAAACAATGGGTCTAATTCTGAGTCCAATAATTTAGGCGTTGATATGGATTCATTAACCGTGAACGAAAACCAAAATGATGCCAATCCTTTTAAATCTCCAGAAGACGAAATCAATTTCAAGAGCAACCAAAGTATGATGTCTAGAACCACAGCCGCAACCTCTTTACCAATTGAAACACCCTCTATGGAACAAATCATCCAATTTGAAGGACAACAACAGACGAAAGGTCTAGGGACATTGATTAGAAGCGGATCAAGAAATATGTGGTATGTGATTAACAAACTCATTCCTTCTAAGAATTCAGATGCCGGCACTTATAATACCATCTGGAACAACGATTTGGAAAACGGATCCTGATGCTTTATTAGGTAACTTAAATTGCATAGTTAATCTTAAGCATACCTAACATTTAGACAGTATTCTCTTCTTTTTTTTTTTTTTGTTCCCTCTTCCAAAAAAATATATGTGTAAAATTGCAATCTTTAATGTATAACGATTATTGGGAAAACTAACAGAGTTCTTTAAAACAGTTCATAAATTCCAAAGTGCCATGAAGGATAGGTTTTCTTATACGTATCTGGAGCATCCTGTGACCGCTGCTTTATTAGTCACTAGGGAAAAGAGTGGGTGCCTCGTTTATGCATCGTTAGGTTCTAGTCAACAGGAGTTGTTGGGAAAAGCCAAATTAGATTTCCAAAAGTTATCCAAAAAAACAAAAATAACATACGACCTGCATTATAATACTAGAGATTCTATGGTACATTTAAAAAGAGTATTTGCATCTTACCTAGATGGCTCAACTGCGGAAATTATATCATATGAGTACATATTTGGTACTAAATTTCAACGCAAAGTATGGGATGAACTATTAAAAGTTAATATGGGAGATACTACAACTTACGGTGCGATCGCATCAGCAATTGGATCACCAAGGGCTTCCAGAGCTGTTGGCACAGCAGTAGGTGCTAACAAGATAGCTGTCGTAGTACCTTGTCATCGCTGCAAACCGTGCGATGGATCCTTGGGTAATTTTAGATGGGGAACTCAATTGAAGGACCAACTTCTATAAAAAAAAAACAAACAAAAAACTATTATTCGATTGAAGGATCTGACAACCTCTCAAAACATGCAACGAACTTATCACCTTTCTTTCTTTCCACTTTTTTACCTTCTTCAGTAGCATGTGTCATTATCTTTACACATTTATCGTTGGATTCCCATTCTGAACTCAACCTTTGGAACAGCGGATGTTCCGCCAAATGCTTAACCATCCAATCATGCAAATCCTTAACATCTGTAATGGTATAAACGACCCCACCTTCCCTCAAAACGTACGCGTATTCACTCAGCAGAGTATTGGTGATAATTCTGGCCTTGTGCTTTCTCTGCTTAAAGTGAGGGTCTGGGAAACAAAAGAACATTTTGGATAATTGGCCCTTATAAAAGAAATTAGGCAAAAATTTCATCGCATTTCCTCTAAGAACATTGATGTTTTGATAGCCTTTTTCAGGTGCATGATTATTCCTGAGGGCAATTATTTTATCCTCCACATAGTTTGTAACTTGTACACGGATTTCCATACCTAGAATCAATTGGTCTGAGAACTCAGGTGAAAGGTCAACCAACAACCCACCAAACCCACATCCTATATCCGCTATGGTAACTTGACTCTTCATTTTGCCTGTCGTTGGATCTAGAAATTCAGGATAAAGTTTAGACCAATCCATTTCATCTGGTGATGCTGGATATTCTAACTGATGGTCAGAAAATGGGTTTGAATGTGCTCTTTGACGATAAAACCTCTTACGAGGCAAATCGATCTTTTGGTCAGCTTCATCGATTCTAACATGCTTCAACTCTTTACGATTTTCCTCTTTATTAACCCTGTATGCATAACGTTTAGAACCAGGATCTTGACTCAGTGGCTTAGCTTTCATTCTGATCGATGCTTGAACTAATCTACTGTACTGATTTCGAAAGTTTATTGAGATGCAATGAGCTTAAAATTTTCAGTGATGAGCTTATACAAAATGTGTTAGTATCAATAGGAAAAGTGAAAAAAAAAATAAAAAAAAGAAAAAAAAAAAAGTTCAAAACTAGAACAAATATGAGGAAGTGGGCTTAATTTATTTATTTACAGGGGCATCTGCGAATTTTCTATAACATACTAATTTTTTTATTCTTGATCGTCATTTTTGCTGTTGTTGTCATGATGAGATTGCAAGGTCAAGTACAAAGTTTGAGAACCTGCTTCTAAAGTTCTTACAAGACCTGCACCGCTCAAAACATGTAACAACCCAAGTAGCTGTGATTGCAGACCTTGCTTGTCGGGCAGGTTCTTGAAATGTGACAACTGGTTAATGTTGTAGACGTCAGCTTCCACTTTGGCCCCCACGACAAATAGCCTATCCTGCGATTTTTCCAGGAGTTTTAAAATCTTGGCAACAGACTGCGGGTTGGTCTCTGGGAAGGATATAGCAGCAGTAGGGCCTTTGAAAAGTGGCAACAACGGGTGTGACAGATTCTGTTCACGACGTTTTGTGGCGGAACATGGATCCGGAAATGCTGAATTCCTCAAATATACGCTGAAAAGATTGTTTCTAAGCACGGTCAGTGAGCCACCAAATTTTTTGATTTGCGATCTATAGTGATGGTCTTCGTTTTTCATCAAATTGTTGTAATGCACAAATAACACAACGGGATTCGAATCCATCAATTTCTTGTAGGAATCAATAAGAAAGGTCTTCCTCGAATTGAGTGATTTAACGGTATCACGACCATCCTGTGGCCATTTGGAAGTCTTATAGGCAGCAGGAGCAGTTGCAGATGCATACGATGCATAACTTCGGGAAACTATTTTTTGGCTCCATATACGTAGGCTAGAAACACAGTAGAGGGGGCCACCCAATGATTGTCGACTGGCGAAATTCATGAAAATAATGCGAAATCCTACAAAAGCTTACAACAGCCAGTTGTTTTCCAGTTTTTTGACTGGATTAAACTCATCAATGATTGATGTTGAAATTTTTCAATTAGCCTGCAATTTTCACCATCAATAGTTCCAATCATCGAAAACGGGTCACACTAACAATAACAAAACCTTAAAGCAAACCATTGGAAAAGAGAACCTTGTAGGAATAGAAGGTGTTGGTTTTGGAACTCTTTTGCATTCTCAATAAATTTTAAGACCCTTAATTATGGATAGACCTGACTCTGGTAGCATTTCCTCCGGGAGATATGCGCCTCATCTTTCCGAATTCTACTCGATTGTTAATAATACAAGTCCCAGCAGTTCAGATGGCGTGGTTGATGGAGACCGTCGTGGATCGCATTCAATGGCTGCACCAAGTATGTCATCGAACTTTAGTTCAATCAGTGACCTGAGGACTTTGGTCACAAAAAGGGACATCAGGAATACCGTTGATTCGCTCCAAGGATTATTAGATTCATCAAGGGCATATTCGTCATCTTTACAAGAAGTTTCACGTAATGCAAGTTTCATGGGGCAGTCCTTAGAGAATTTGGCTAGATTAAAAGGTTGTAGTGATGACAGTGCAGAGAAACTGTTAAGTGCAAGTGGGCTGTTCCATCTATTGGCCAATCACGAGAATATAATGTCACAATGCCTTAAAGGTGTGCTTGGAGGGAATCTTTTGGATGAGATTGATCAATTCAAAGTAGAGTCTAAAAAGATGGAAAATGAATTCAAGAGTCACACGAGAGAGGAAAGTCTCAAGTTGAAGATGCAAGAGAGACATAACATGAAATTGGCACAACGCCGGACGAGAAATTTGGTCTCTTATAAGGAGAGCCTGGTGAATCTGCAGTCACAACTAGACCAACTAGAATCACTTAGGCACGACTATTATCAAGATTCTTACAATTTGGTGGAATCAACGTGTGCAAAAGTGCTGGACGCTGTAGCGACCGTCTCGAGGGCTCGTGTAGAAATTTCTGAAAACGTTGCACGTAAAGGTTGGTCTGGTGGTGGTCTCGATGATCTTTTAATGGATGCCGAAGACCCGTTTAACAAGGAAGATTCGCCTCTTAATGAAGGTCAAACTGAAGGTGAAGAAACAATCGAAGACGACAACGTGAACAAGATAGTCACATCACCACAATCATCGACAGCTCAACCACGGGTGGAAATGGAAGGCGAACCAAATGGCGAATTTCAAGAAGAAGGAGAACAAGAAGAAGAGGACATAGATCCAGATGCCGATAATTCATTTTCACTACCGCTGGCTGGTAGCTCAAGGAGCCGAGAAAGAGACGATGCTGAATCTAGCAGTAAGCAAAACGAAGGAGAAGGACCATAGAACTCGAAATTACCCTATTTATAATAGTAATATTATTTACAGTATCAGTCTTCTTTTCTCACCAGAATTTATACCAGGGCTTTCCATTCTTCTCATCATTATCAATCCCCTTATGGTCATCCCATTGAGTTTTTACCTTCTCATCATGGTCTGAGCGTTTACGCATGGGCCTTTCCTTATTTGCCATGGCCTGTTTAGCCATTTGAGCAATCTGAAAGCTACGTTTGCGGCGCATCCTGCACTGTTCCCAACCAACGACAGATCCAAGCAAAAGACCACCAATCGACCAATTCACAGCCCTCGATGGGTTTTTATGATAGAGAAATGTAACTCCACCCGTCACAAACATACTGGTAAAACCAATTAAACCCGAGTCTCTGAAACACGGTATCGAAGTTAGTTTTGCAACTGAGAAATCCCTCCAATTAACCGTTTCCCATGCCTGTTTGAAGCTAATCTGTTCATTCGAATTAGCTAACTGAGACTGAGACATCTCGTTGTTAAACCTTGGACTGGTATCTTCCAATAGTATCCTTTGGCCTCTGGAATAGCTGGAGGGCATGGGCTTGGACTCTGACGAGTCTGATGAAGTTCCACCCCCAGATTCAGTTGAGGACTCCAGAGATGGTTCATCCTCCTTAGATTTCCATGGCCACCATCCCATTATTGATCCTTATGTCCTTGTCACTACCTCTCCACAAGTATAAACTTCTGTATATTCTCTAATGGTAATGCTCATCTCATCTCAGAATTTTTCACTTTTTACCCGCAAGTAACAACGCGTGTTTAATTCGAAGGTTCAGAGATTGAAAAGTTCATCAAAGGTCAAAATATATGATAATTACGAACAGAAAAACGGTAATCGAAGTACTGAAAACAGTTTTAACTGTTACGTTTTATTAGATTTAAGGCACCAACTAAAATTCTACGATACTATATTATCGGTACAATCTTTTTTTTTTGTTTGAGGTAGATTTTTCTTCCATCTAGAAAAAATCAAACATTTAATGTTGTAATTGTCAAACTGGATTGAATCTTTGAGATAGTACCAATGTACAGAGACAAACATCGCCAAAACAACTCTTATGGCCAGCCATTTGCTCCGTTTCCTCCCCAATCTGTCAATTCTTCTCGAGAAGCGGTTGCACCCTATCCCATAGAAGATGCAAATGAAGTCATAAATCCAATACCAGTATTTACCTCTTCAACCACGAACCTTCATTCAACTACTCCTACCAGGAAGCATCATGATCGATACCAAATGCCATTCCAATATGCTGAACCTGCTTTAGACCCGCTAGTTACATCTTCGCACACTAGAATACCGCCATTGGTTTCCACACCCACTGACACGAATTTCCCGAGGGAGGTTAATGTTGGTACGCCATTAAATGAGGCATTAGTACCGCCACCACCATATGAAGAATCAGAAGCCAGAATATTACAAGAAAAAGCGTACAGAGTCGAATCAGCACCACAGGAAACCGGTTTGCAAGAACAAACACCGTCGGTACCACAACCAACATCCAAACCAAGGGAACGTCATAGAGGAGTTGAACGAGAAAGAGATCTTTCAGAATATTCCCCAAGAGCTATTGAGTTCTATAAGGTTTACAAAGCAACCGTGGCGGATTCTACAAATTTCACCCACAGCATTCAGATGAAATGGTGCGAAACGTTGCTGGAATATGCATTCGACGATGAGTTTCTGTCACGGTACAATATTAATGCAGAAAAACTTAAGCGGAAATTAAGGCCTGATGAGACTGTCAAGAACCAAAAAGTAATATTAGGCCATTCGTTTCGTGTTTTAACCAAACTAGTTTCTCATAAATGTGGACCTGCAATGTACTTGATGGGCACACTGTATTCACACCAGCCATATTTGCAGGTAAGGAACAAGAACATCGTCGACCGTAACGATAGGAAGGCTCTGGAATATTACTGTCGTGCTGCTAAGACAGACCACAGTGACGCATGTTATCGTGCCGGTGTCTGCTTCGAATATCAGAGAGGAACACCTGTCGAAGAATTCACCAAAGACAGGACTTTACAAAAGGCCTTCCAATACTACGAGAGAGGTGCTCTCTATTGTGAAAACCCATCATGCATGTACAAACTGGGGATGTTCTACCTTTACGGGCTCTCAGGTAAACAGGATCCGCTCGAAGCTCTACAATGGTTCAAAAGAGCCAGCGAAGATGGAAATTCCATACAGGCATTATACGAATTGGGTAAAATATACGAGTTCACTTCATTACCATCACAGGTACAGGCTGTTCTAACGAGATATAACATAAACAGAGATCCTCCTACCGCTCTAAAATATTATCATAAATGCGCAATGGATTGCGACTATCCTCTAGCTCAATGGAAGCTGGGCTACTGCTATGAGTTCGGTGAACTACGTCTTCCTGTGATTGCTAAAAAATCCATTGCTTGGTATGCGAAGGCTGCTCTAGCCAAACCAAAGGGTAACCCAATGGCAATGTTAGCTCTAAGTGGTTGGTATCTGACCGGCGCTCCTGAAGTATTAAAACCAAATGACAAGGAAGCCTTCAAGTGGGCAACAAGAGCCTGCGAGGCCAGTGATGGCAAATTGAGCAGAGCTGAGTACGCCCTAGCCTGTTACTACGAAAACGGAATAGGTT
The DNA here is from genome assembly GCA_030571545.1 of Zygosaccharomyces gambellarensis. NCBI lineage: Eukaryota > Fungi > Ascomycota > Saccharomycetes > Saccharomycetales > Saccharomycetaceae > Zygosaccharomyces > Zygosaccharomyces gambellarensis. The sequence goes on from JAJLXU010000002.1 coordinate 454,891, forward strand.
GTCACAGCGATATAGCACAGGCAAGAAGGCACTTCGAAATAGCTTCAAAGCTGGGTCATATGAAAGCAAGAGACAGGCTAGAGAAGGGATTCTAAACGGCTATCTTATGAATATATACTATAATGATTGGATTACGGTCACATGGCTTTTTTTCTTTTCTCTCTTTCCTTTTTTCATTTTTTTTCATCGGACATTACTTGAAAAAAAAAAAAAAGAGAGCGAATTCCCAATTTTTCATCAACTTCCATCAGTATTAAAAGGACAAGGAGTCGAGAAATCTCCAAGAGAAATCAGCCTGTCTTGGATTCAATTTGACCTTTTGAGAAGACGTTCCACGAGATCTTCAGCTGTATTCGCACACTTAGGCTCTGTACCATTTAAAACTTTTTGAAAGCTTCCTCGTTCCGTTCTGGTTATTTATTAGGAAGAACGACGATAAGAGCAAGAACAATAAGGGCAAGTACTGTTTCATTTTGCTGAAGAAATGGAATCTATTGCGCGTCAATCGGTTAAGATGTGCCCGTTCATGCAACGTGCTGGTTCTATACAAGGATTGAAGACTTTGCATGGTTCCAATGTGCCAGCAGTAGCTCGCCAATGCCCTATTGTTGGGCATGCAATGAAAAAGGCATATGCAACTGCGACTGGGGCAGCAAGGGAAGCGCCAGCTTCAAGCGCTAAAGCAGCTAGAGGTGCTGGTGAAGTTGTTGCTGATCATGCCACTCAGGAATCTACATTTGATTTCGACGGACTTTTTGAGAAGGAAATCGATAAGAAAAGGGTTGATAAGTCTTATCGTTTTTTCAACAACATCAATAGATTGGCCAAAGAGTTTCCAAGAGCTCATCGTGACTTGGAAGATGATAAAGTTATGGTTTGGTGTTCGAATGATTATTTAGCATTGTCTAAAAATCAGCAGGTTGTTGATGCTATGAAAAAGACATTGGATAATTACGGTGCTGGTGCGGGCGGTACAAGGAACATTGCGGGTCATAATAGGCATGCATTAAGATTAGAAGCTGAACTTGCAGCTTTACACAAGAAAGAAGGTGCCCTTGTCTTTTCTTCTTGTTATGTGGCTAACGATGCGGTTTTGTCGCTTTTGGGACAAAAAGTTAAGGATTTGGTTATCTTTAGCGATGAATTGAACCATGCTTCCATGATTATGGGCATAAGACATGCACAAACTACGAAACATATCTTTAGACATAATGACTACGCCCATTTGGAAGAGTTATTGCAGATGTACCCAAGGTCGACCCCCAAATTAATTGCTTTTGAATCTGTTTATTCGATGGCAGGCTCTGTTGCCGATATCGATAGAATTTGTAATTTAGCTGAAAAGTATGGTGCGCTAACGTTTTTAGACGAAGTTCATGCTGTTGGTCTTTACGGTCCTCATGGTGCGGGTGTTGCTGAACATTGTGATTTTGAACCCCATCGTGTTTCTGGTGTTGAGAGTGTTCCTGACAAGTCTACGGTGATGGATCGTGTCGATATGATTACTGGTACCTTGGGTAAATCTTTTGGTACAGTTGGTGGTTATGTCGCAGCGTCTCAGAGACTAGTTGATTGGTTAAGATCATATGCACCAGGTTTCATCTTCACCACATCACTACCTCCTGCTGTCATGGCGGGTGCCGCTGAAGCGATTAGGTTCCAACGCTCTCATTTAGAATTGAGGCAACTACAACAATTGCATACAGGTTACGTAAAACAAGGAATGAAGGAGCTGGGAATTCCTGTTATCCCTAATCCTTCTCATATTGTGCCTGTTTTAGTTGGTAATCCTGATTTGACGAAGCAAGCGTCAGATTTGTTGATGAACAAACATAAAATTTACGTTCAAGCAATTAATTTCCCTACGGTCGCAAAAGGTACTGAGAGGCTACGTATTACGCCAACACCTGGTCATACGGATGATTTATCTGATATGCTTTTGGATGCATTTGATGACATCTTTAGCGAATTGCAATTACCTCGTGTAAGAGATTGGGAATCTCAAGGCGGTATTCTCGGTGTCGGCGAACCCGGATTCGTTGAAGAGCCCAATCTCTGGACCGAAGAACAATTATCACTGACCAATAATCACTTAAACCCAAATGTTCTAAATCCAATATTAGATCCATTGGAGGTTTCAAGTGGTATCAAACTTTGATTTAAATTTTTTTTTTTTTTTTTTTTTTTCAATTTTTTTTACTTTTTTTGTTTTGTTTTAGGGACTGGGTGAAGGCTAGCTGTGAACACTCCTGGAAGACACCAGTATAACCCTTATTTATTCATTTCATCTGAAAATGGCTTTTCCTTCTTTCGATGTTCATGTCAAAAGGCTAAAAAAAATTGTAGTACAAAATATACTTACGTATATCAGTGTAATTATTTAATAACGACAACATAGAGCTGGCATACGATCTGACTAAAACCGCGTATCAACAACTTCAGTAAGAAACAATAGAAAAGTTATTCTTAGTGGTTGTTGAAGTTCAATTCTTTCGTTAGAGAATCTTTGTTTTGTTTCAACTCATTTTGCAATTGATCAACAGAGAAATCGTGATCACCACCTGACAATGGGTTAGAAGTTGGAACATCTGGGAGCTTGTGACCAGTCTTCTCAGAAGCCTTATTAGCAGCGTCTTGAACATCATGAACTGAGAAATCGTGGCCAAATTGACTTTTGTATTGGTCATTTAAATCATTCAAATGGTGATGGCTGACAGAACCGCCAGTGGAAGGAATTTCAGATGGAAGGTGAGAAGTGTATGATTGAGCGTTGGATTGCAATGGATTACTGACCCCAGATGGATGGGTAGCTTTCTGTGTGGCAGCACCAAGGGAAGGAGAGTGAGAAGAAACACCACGAGAAGCAGCTGTGGTAGCAGATGGAGCATGGCCGCTCACATAAGCATCTTGATCTTCAAAACCAGTAGCAGATGGACTAGTTGTGCTCTTTTCCACTGGAACCTTAGCAGCTAGACCGGCTGTCGAAGCATGAGGAGCAGCAGAAGAAGTGGTCTGAGCACCAGCACCAGCACGGTTTGCATTCGCATATTGTGTCTTTACAAATTTCGAAACAGGACCCAATTTCTTGTCTAACTTTTCCAAATATGGTTGAGACTTTTCAGATGCAATCTGGGAAAATTCAGCACCTTTGGCTCTGGCGATCTTTAAAGCACGGTTAACAGCAGCATCAATCTCTTCTTGATGTGTATGGTAAATTAGGGGTAATGTGAACGTTGAGATCACCCCTAAGAAAACAATAGTCCAAACTGAAAACCACGAGAAAAACTTGTGCAAAAAGTAAAGAACCAAACCTGCCTTCAAGTTCTGTTTTGGCTCATAAGCAAATACCAAGGTTCTCAACTTGGCTTGATAAACTGGCAAATGTTTCAACAAATCTTCAATACGTGGTCTAACAAATCCAGCAACATTTGGGCATTGTCTCAATCCGTATTTAGAAACAATACCCTGACCAAGCACAACCTTCGATGCAAACTCAATTGCACCAGTAGTGAAGACAACTGTGTATAGAACCCTCAAAAAAAATGTGATCAAATTGACCTTTTTTAAGATCAATAGAACCACTAGAGATAATCCGAAAACTTTACCGGTTTCAACTGGATTCTTCCAAAGCAGTAAATCGCATGTTGGATCCCTAACCGCAGTAGGTGGAGCAACACCACCACCTGTATTCGTGCCAGTTGCTGACGCGTAATCTGATGGAACTTTAGGAGGTTCAGCTCTGACGCCTCTTGGATATGAAGCCATTATATTTTCTTTGAAACTTCTACCGTTGAAGTCTATCTCGACTATAGTACTAGAACCAACCGATAAATGAAGTGAATTCCCCTGATGTTAAAAGGAGTTGTTGCAGTATGATATTGCAAAGACCACCTTGTATTTATAAGTCCACTGACAGGATATTCGCAGATTTTCCCCTTTGGGCTGTCAGCACAAAACCCACACACCACAGCCTCAAGTGCAATGACACTGAGTCCTCAAGTACTACTAGACTACGACGTACGTTGAGGGAGGCATTCGAATTCCGCTGAACTACAATCTGGGTTCGGTACAAGGACAGCTCACTTCCCTGCCGCCCTGGGAGCAATTTAATACAGTGCAAACACGAGTCACTCAGTACGAGGAAGTTCTATCAGAGTAAGGTTCTTTCTTCTCTCTACCGCCTGCCAAGGTCCATGTATCATAACTAGGTCTCAACTGCAACTTCAGAAGTATCGTTAGTTGATCTCTTATAGCATTGCTTCTTTAACCTGCGTATCCCAGGGCCGGCAAAGAATTTGTCCAGACAATATCTCGTGCCACGTGACATAAAGAACTCCGAGAGTACCAAATGGCCGGTTGCCATTGCAGTAGAAGAGATAGAAAACGCACGCACTGCTGGTACTCTGGTTGAGACGATCCAGACGTTCCTGGATTATGTGATCGGGATGTCGCTGCTATCCAGCGACCAAATTTGGCTTGTATATGAATTTTGATAGCGCCGCGCATCATGAAATTTTTCCAAAGGATGCGGAAAAATTCCACCGGATTTTTTTCAAATATCGATGCTGAAAAAAAAAAAAATCATGTAAAAAAATACATCAAATGTAATGCTCATCTTAAGCTCTTGACTCACGTCTATTCCTTGTTCTAAACTAAGACTTTTTCGACTTGGTACTTTCTTGCAAGTCTAGCATCAAAACTATTTCCCTTCGTACTTGCACAGGATGCTACGATTCAGTAGACTCATTCACACTACACCACGAAGAAATGCTCAAAATCTGACTGAAAAAATAGTACAGAAATATGCTGTTGGTGTTCCTTCTGGAAAGGAAGTTCATCAGGGTGATTACGTTTCTATTGCACCTGAACACTGTATGTCACACGACAACTCATGGCCAGTTGCATTGAAATTTATGGGCCTTGGTGCCAAAAAGATTCATAATCCACGCCAAATCGTCAATACATTGGATCATGATATCCAAAACCAGGATTCCAAGAACCTGACGAAATACAAGAACATTGAAAATTTTGCAAAGTCTCAAGGTGTGGATTTTTATCCTGCAGGCAGAGGTATTGGCCATCAGATTATGGTCGAAGAGGGCTATGCATTTCCGCTGACATTGGCGGTTGCGTCAGATTCGCATTCAAACACTTACGGTGGTATCGGTGCACTGGGCACACCTCTGGTACGTACTGATGCGGCTGCAGTGTGGGCGACTGGCCAAACTTGGTGGCAAATCCCTCCTGTAGCACGCGTAGAATTACGAGGATCACTGCCACGAGGTATCTCTGGTAAGGATGTCATCGTTGCCCTTTGTGGTGTTTTCAACAAGGACGAAGTCTTGAACCACGCTATTGAATTCGCGGGCGATATTTCTGCCCTTTCAGTGGAGCACCGTTTGACCATAGCCAATATGACAACTGAGTGGGGAGCTTTATCAGGTCTTTTCCCAGTGGATAACACACTTCTACAATGGTATAGAGAGAGAAGACTACCAAAAATGCCTGTTAATCATCCTCGCATAAACAATAGACGTTTGGAGCTTCTAGAAGGTCAGTTAACGCAGAATGACGCGGCGCTACGCCCAGACAATGACGCACAATATGCAAAGAAGCTTGTGCTAGATTTGAACTCGTTGACTCACTATGTGTCGGGTCCAAATAGTGTCAAAGTGTCAGCACCGGTCCAAGATCTGGCTGACGTCAAGGTTGATAAGGCATATTTGGTTTCTTGTACCAACTCACGTCTTGCCGACCTGGAGGATGCCGCCGCAGTGGTATGCCCCACGGGTGATATAAACGATGTGAAGAAAGTTGCTCCAGGTGTTAAGTTCTACGTTGCAGCAGCTTCATCAGAAGTGGAATCTGATGCTAAATCTACTGGTGCTTGGGACAAGCTATTGCGCGCGGGTTGTACGGTTTTACCACCAGGATGTGGTCCGTGTATTGGTCTTGGTACTGGTTTGCTAGAACCTGGTGAGGTTGGTATAAGTGCAACCAACCGTAATTTCAAGGGTCGTATGGGATCGAGAGAAGCACTGGCATATTTGGCATCACCTGCAGTTGTTGCAGCATCTGCCGTCAAAGGTCACATAGCGTCTCCAGCCGAAGTCATTGGTCTACCAGATGCTAAATTTGACAGTGTCCATGCGTCTTCAGACACTCAGGAGTCAAAGGAAGCACCTGAATCGACAGAGTCATCTGCTGTGGAATCCGGCACAGAAATCCTGGAGGGTTTCCCCAGTAAAATTTCAGGTGAATTGGTTTTCTGTGATGCTGACAATGTCAACACTGATGGTATCTACCCTGGTAAGTACACCTACCAAGACGATGTTCCTCGTGAGACAATGGCTAAAGTCTGTATGGAAAACTACGACTCTGCATTCAAAGATACTACCAAACCAGGTGATATTCTTGTGAGTGGATACAATTTCGGTACTGGTTCATCTCGTGAGCAAGCAGCCACAGCGTTATTAGCAAAGGGTATTCCGCTAGTAGTGAGTGGATCCTTCGGTAATATTTTCTTCAGGAATTCCATCAACAATGCTTTATTAACACTTGAAATTCCAACATTAATCTCATTACTACGTGAAAAATACGCTAGTGAACCATCAAAGCCAACAAGACGCACAAATGTCTTTTTAACTTGGGATGTGGCCCACAGGGAAGTTGTCGTTACCGAGGGTTCTCCAGAAGGTCCAGTCATCCTCGAGCAATTAGTCGGTGAACTTGGTAAGAACTTACAGGAAATCATCGTTAGCGGTGGTCTTGAAGGTTGGGTCATGACAAAATTGGGTACACAGTAGTACAATAAATAACACAGAGTTAATATTTATTTATTGAAAAGAAAAAAAAAAAAAAAAATAGATACAATATTATCTACAGGTCTTGGTTTACTGTGAATTTTTGTAGAATTTTAGGTACTAAAACCATTTTAATGTGTAAGAATCGGTCCAACATTACGTCGTGAAATTTTTCAATGATGTACAGCCAGAAAAAGAATAAAAGTTCTCCAGGAAAAAGCAAGTCTAGTTAAGCTTGAGCATGCCCAGGCATATTCGCATTGGTGGTAGACAGTCCCAGCTTGCTGTTATTCAATCGGAACATGTCAAAAGTTTGATTGAAGACAAGTTTCCCGATATTAAATGTACGGTGTTTGCATTACAAACACTTGGTGATCAACAACAGTCCAAACCATTGTATTCTTTTGGTGGCAAAGCACTATGGACCAAAGAGTTGGAAGATCTGCTTTACGATGACAATGAGGAACACAGACTGGATATTATTGTGCATTCTCTGAAGGATATGCCAACGACACTGCCTGATGGGTTTGAATTAGGTGGCATTACTAAAAGAGTCGATCCATCTGATTGTCTTGTTATGCCACTAGGCTCGCCACACAAGAGTTTGGAAACAATACCTGCTGGTAGTGTAATTGGTACTTCCTCAGTAAGACGTTCTGCTCAGTTGAAAAGGAAGTATCCACATCTACGCTTTGAAAGCATTAGAGGCAATCTGCATACGAGAATAAGGAAACTAGATGACCCTCAGAATCATTTCCAATGCATCATTTTGGCATCTGCAGGTTTAAAAAGATTAGGATTAGAACATAGAATTACAACTACATTCAACAATTCTGTAATGTACCATGCGGTAGGTCAAGGTGCATTGGGAATCGAGATTCGTGCCAAAGATGAAGAAATGCAACACATACTAAATGTTATTTGCGATGAATGTACGACAGCATGTTGTCTTGCTGAACGTCAATTAATGAGATCTCTAGAAGGAGGTTGCTCAGTGCCAATCGGTGTTGAATCTAGTTATGACAAATCTACAGGTCAACTACATCTAGGTGGTATTGTCGTAAGTGTAGATGGTAAAGATGCAGTCGAATTAAGCCAAGAATCTACCGTCAAGGATCTAATGCACGATTCCATGGAATGTGGTAGACTACTAGCAGACAAGATGATTTCAAGTGGTGCCAAGGAAATATTGGAAGAAATCAATTTTGATAAAATAGACCAATAAATTCGTTAATGGAGAATATATAGAGATTATTCACGTTGTACATAGCTTATAATTTATCTTTGTTACCCGACCGATCTTGTATAACTTGTAATCCACTAACAGACACCTATTAGAACTAGAACTACCGATACTTGGAGTAGCGCAACTGCTAAACTTTCAGTAGAGCATGGATCAGTTTAGCAAGGTCATTAGCGATCCGACCTTTTCCAGACTCACCTTGGAGGTGGCAAGGTTTCCTAAAAGTCTCGAAGGATGGGAAAAACTGTTAAACCATTTGATGACTGTAGTGTCGCCCTTGAACAAAAATGGTGATACAAGACTCTACCATTTATTGGTTTCTACTTATCAATCTCTACTATCCCAGTTTCCGTACTTAGAGAACTACCATGTGGATTATGCTCTCTTAGAATATCGATTGGGTAATTTGAACAAAATGCATAGAATATTTCAACATGGACTAACGGTATTCAATGATAAATCATTACTGCTGTGGGTATCATACCTGAAGATTTGTAATGAGATTGTACCAGACCACAAGAAACTACTTAAGAAATACGAGCTGGCCGAAGAACACATTGGTCTACATTTTTTTGCAGGTGAATTTTGGCAAATGTATTTGGAACAAGTGAGGTTGAGATGTGAACATCAACAGAGATTTTTCTCCATGTTAAGGAAAATTTTAGAGATACCGTTGTACTCTTTCAGCCATTTCTATGCCCTCTGGCTTCGATGTATAGACGATCTCCAAGATTTATCGCAGTTGAATAAACTGGCACCCAAAGAAGATCTTACGAAGAAATTGAAGATTGACCTTGACGCAGGTGGTAGGAGAGGTCCTCGATTACAAGAGGCCAAGAAACTATTGAGAAAGTTTACTCGTGAATTATACCTGGTCGTCCAGTACCAAGTTCTTGAAATTTACTCACTTTACGAATCCAAGATACATTTGCATTACTACGTATCGTCAGAAACCTTAGTGAGTGCCAGTGAAATTGAAGTATGGCAAAAGTATTTGAACTATACGATAAATCTGAGACTTGATGCATTGACACATTTGAATTTCCAGAGAGCTCTTTTGCCACTAGCACATTATGACATTATTTGGATCCAATATGCACGCTGGCTCGTGGATTGGAACGAAGATTTGCTAACTGCAAAAGATGTTTTGATCAAAGGGATTACACTTTCATTGAAAAAAAGCAAGTTACTCAAGTTTTTGTATTCCATATTAATTGGTTTAAACGAATTCGATCAACTGCAGTGGATTATTAAATGCATTGAAAAAGCGTACTCGAATCATATCGAAGAGACTGATGATTTTGAATTGTTTTGGGATTTTATTCATTTCCAAATCTTCATAGGATCCCAGATGGAGGATGTTTTTGACATTATTATCAGACGCTTGTCTCATTTGGAGGCAAGAGAAAATCAATTTCTGCTTTTATCCGCTGTAATGCAATTGCAGCACAAGGACAATACTGAAATTATTGAAAATAAAGTTTTTGAGTATTTGATAAAGCATAATTGGGATTACTACTTAGATGATGGCAGGTTTTGGTCTCTTTACAGTCGACTAATCTTTTTAGATCCTAATAGATCATATTTGGAAAGGAGAAAACATATCTTGAACCAAATATGGATGAAAGCTTGCGCACGTCCTACCAAGAAGGAAATTTTACCATATTTGCAGCAATTTTGCCAAGCATATGTTCCTGAGGACATTGATAATCTAGATGCTCTATTTCAATGAGTATCATAACATTCGCAATAGTATTACAACAGAACGCTTTACCTTCAAAACGTCCTTTTCTTTTTAAATTAACCAACTTCTTTGTATATATTAATCCCCGTAATGGAGATATATAGAATTAACAGCGTCATACTGATCTTCTTATCGATCCGCCAGTCATTGATAGGTACCAAAACTCCGAGAATGACAAATGATACTAGAACACCGATGCCACTTAAACTAAGATGAGAATCCACCTGGAAACTGATTCCACATTGAAGAAAAGGCCCTTTACAATCATTGTGTCTTCCAAGCATCAACACTAGACCATCGATGCCAATGCCAAAGAGAAAATACAAAAGTGGACTACCAAAACAGGCACCAAGAGCAATGTCAAGCACACCTAACTCCATAAACACAATGTTTGATATTAAATCACCCAGGGAGTTTCCCCAGGCAAAAACAGTCAGGCCCAAAATAGTATTTGAAATATTGAACTTTTCTCCCCATTTCATCAAAATGTCCACTATCAAATGAACAGTGAATGATGTTACACTCAATGATAAAGTAAATACAGCAATTGAGTGTAAGTTCATATTCCAAGTAACAATGCCCTTATACCATCTAAAACCTAGTATGGCAAATAAAACAACACAAAATAGAAGCATCAAAACAGGAAATTCTTCTGCCAGCAGAAGAATTGAAGTGACCGGAGCCAACGAAAGTCTAATTATATTAAGGATGTGGAATGGCCTGTCCTGCCTAGATTGTGGCATCACTGGGATCAATATGGTTAACCCCATAATAAACGGTGTAGTGAATAGAAGTGTTATAAATTCCGAAGTTGGGGTGAATGCATTAGGATCTGTTAAATAATCATAGAGTTTGAAGCCTTGAATCCATGAGTGGGAAGTTTGGGATCGAGTTTCCATTTGCGGTTCCACAACAACCGTTCGCAGTTGATCAGCTTGAACCATTGGTGTCAAAGTATAGTAAATTGGCCTTAGTTCCGGAAGATGATCACAACTCAAAGACTTATTAAACACAGGCCTATTTTTGGGAACGGACAACAGCGCATCAGCTTCTTGAGGCTCTAGAGCATCTCCTTCTCCAACTGAAGACTGATCGTCTGTCGTTGGATGTCGTATTTCAGGAGTATTTCTAGATGTGCCACCTTCTTGCCAGGAGGAAGTTCTTCTCATAACTGCCATCGAAGGAATAACATCCTGATCAGCTTGGCTCTCTTCATCAGATATAGCATCATGTACAGCAGTTTGTTGATTTTTAAGTAAAGCTTCATGTTCCCAGATATCTAAAAAGTCTCGTAATGTAAGTCTCACCCACCTATTATAATTTAATCTCAAATATTGACGGATTCGTCTCCTGATATTCGCTCTTCTCTCCATAATACCTTCATTAAACATATTAATATTTCCATGAGGTGGTATTCCTGGGGCATCCGTATTGCTTACGATAGTAGAAATGTCAACCATTCCCTCTTGATCCTCATCTTGACTAGGTACAATAGGACTTGATGCAAGTAAAGCGTCGCGTTTATGATCAAAGACTAGGAAAGCCGCATATCCAAAATAGGCTAGAACCATAACTAGACACTCCCAAGCCATCAGGTTACCATCGTAAAGAAAATAAATCGATAACATGATGAGTCCGGCAAATATTGACATATCTTGCAGAAAAAGCTGTCGATTGTAAGACACTGATATCGACCCTTCTACATTTGAAAAGTCTGACGAGCTTTCCAAATTACAACCCAATCTACCCATAGATTTTAACTCGATGGGTTTGATTAAAGCCATGGATCCTAACACGACAGTTAACAGAAAGAAAGTACCACCCAACAATTCACCAACAGCCAAAGAAGTAGCACCTGCACTCATAGCTTGATACGTCCCTGTAATATCAGGAATCGCATTACCCATTGCCAGTAGTGTCAGCCCAGAAACTCTATCTGAAATATGTAAAACTCCTCTTGATATTTGTGACAACGACGGCGTTAAAAAATCTGATGCTATGGAGCCTAATATTACGAAGCATGCCAAAAGTACTAATGGCTCCACGTAAAATTGCCAAAGTATCTCACTCTTGAAGGAAAGCGAAATTATAATAGCATTTATCGAATAGAAAATAGTAGCAACGACGCATCGCTGGTAAAATCGCATTTCCAGCAATCCCAATACAAGTATCTTGCAAGAACCTTTCAATTAATCGAAATATTCTAGCAACAGCTATTAGGACATATGGTGAGCTAAAGCTTTTAGCACTGGCAACTGCTCTCTTGTTCGTAGTTCATGTTAGGCCCATCTTTTTTTTAATATCGCGTTTCTAAAGTCATCTCGAATGACTACCTATATGAAATATTCTAAAATATATGGGTATGAAATATTCAAGGATTACTTAAATTTACACGATGAATTTATTTAGATCGAGGTAAAAATTCAGTTTCAAATGAGTATACTATTGTATGTCTATCCCGTTTGATTGAGTGATAATCTGCCGAAATCTTCCTAAGTATCGACTTGTTCCTGGTATTTTAAGTAATTTGGTCTCGATAAGATATCATTTGCGATTATTTTGTCCATGTTAATGTCATCTATGAGGGCCTCTTTGGAAGAGTAATTCTTCTCAGGTCTGATACGCCCCAAGAGGTTGAATTTGACCTGAGCACCATAGAAATCTGTTTGAAAAGGATGTAATATATGTAGTTCTACCGTTTTGTATTGATTGCGGTAAAATGGATTTTTACCAACTGAAAGTACTACAGGAAGCACTTTCAAATCACCGTTGGATTCTCTGAGATATTTCCCGTAGTTATAAATTACAGTTGTACCGTCCATTCTCGATGATGTGGTCTCTTCATGATCTACGGGTTTCAAAACCGCATACCCAAAATACACTCCCAGTTCTAAATCTTGTGTCTGTGGTGGTAATTGTTCTAGGGGAACGTTAGCTGTTGGTATACCTAGTTCAGCTGAACCTCTACCGAATCCAAATACAATATCACATAGATTGGTAATAATGGGGAATGGAGATGTTGGCACTTCAGGAATGGGACAATCACCACTTCTTAATTCCATTTTAGGTTTCAAGGATTACAAAACTTTTGAAGTTTTTCTTTCATTCGAGTCTTTATCTTAAGTTGTTGTCAAAGTGAGACTATCACCGGTTGTAATTTGTAGTAAGATATGCAAAGTAAGAAAGCTCAATACACATGACGTCCAATTCTTTTCGACGAATCTTAAGTTCTACTTATCGTATTAAAGGAAAGGGCAGATATTTATCTATTCTGTCATCTCTGGGAAACTTTTCAGCCCACTTGTTTGCCATTCTTCCATCAATATACGTAGACGAGCAGCACCAACAAACTTTCGTTGAGCAACCGCTGATGTTAGATTGTCGCCAATGAGCTGCAGCAACTTTTGTCCCTGTCTGCCGTATGCCTGATGGAATTGTAAAGCTGCAGCATCCCACCAGTATCCTAACACTACGAAATGAGCATTTGTCAATAGATCCTTAGAAGTATTAGCAATACGAGCTAGTAGCCTCCAAGAACAAGACACCGGCAGAGGATGTTGCTGTTGATGAATGAGCTCAGCGGGTAATGGTAACCTCGAAACAACTGCAAAAAGGGTCACCATACCGCCCATTCTTTCATCATAAGAGGTGTCTTCTTCCCATTTATCATCCGAACTTCTTTTCCATCCCATATTAAAACGACCTTGTTCAGTGTCAATATTACAAGTGTATCCAATAACGAATGGACATTTTTTAACCAACCTTGCCATTAATAATTCTTTTAGCTCCGGATATCTAACCAACAGTAATAATGCCAAATTGGCCAATGGCAATGCTGATTCAGGTTTAACTCTAACTTCTGTCTCTGATTGATGCACGACTGCCTTGGAAATAAAATTCAGTATCCATAAGTATGCAATGTGATTAGATTTTGTTTGATCTATCAGATTGAACAATTCCATTTGTATCAGGTGTAACTGTCGGTTACTATTAGTCAATTGACCAAATTTAGGGTTTATCTTCCTCTTATGACGTGAAATCAAATTTCTAGTGTTAACATCCATCTGTTTAACAGGTTCAACAATCTCTTTCTTAATTTGTAAAATTTTATTCTTATAATGCCAAAATGTTTTTTCAATTTCCTTGAAATCTGTGACGGCCCTACCACGTCTCGCCTGCTCCGCCGTCCCAGCTTTCGCCTGCTCTTCTTTAATTCGCTTTTCCTGCTGCACTTTCTCCTGTTCCAATTTTTTTTCATCTTCTTCACGTCTTTTTTGTTCTTCCAATTGACGTTTCTGTGCTTCCTCTTTTTCAAGTCGTTTCTTAGTCAATTGTTCTTGGCGCTTAAGTTCTTCTTGTTTCTGTCTTTTATTTTCCTCTTCAGCCTTCCTCTTTGCTGCTCTTACAGATTTAACTTGAGCGTCATTATCTATTTCCAATTGATTCATCTTGGAGACCAGGGCATCTGTCAAAACTGAAAGAACATTTCTAGTTTTATGAACTGTAAATGAACCTGAGTCAAAAACACCTCCCGATCCCAGGGTTGGTTCCTCAACTGGCTTCGAAGGTCGGTCTTCTACTTGTCCAGAAGAACCGGGGACAACAGTAGGAATAGACTCCGCCCTCGGGAGCTTGGCACGAAGATTCAATTGATCCAAAAGTTCCTCAGATGCCGTGTCCAATCCTTCAGAAACTTTATCCAACTGTCTGTTGTGCTGCCTCGGCAGTCTTAACCTTGGTATATCCTCTTCCTTCTCATTAACAAATGTGTACTCATCAGGACTTGGTTCTAGTGTAGAAGCCGGTGAAAAATCCGCATTATCGCTGATATCATACAATTCATCAAATACAAATCTCATAATGGTAGCTAACCCAAAGTTGCCCTCAACTGCAAACGACCTTCTACTTCTAGTCCTTTACTTTACTACCAATTGCCTTTAAAGAGATGAGTTCAATTTGAAATCGTGCTTTGATCTTCGTATTGAATGAGCTCTGCTTAACTATGGGGAATCAGTTGAAAAATTTCACCAATACTGAACCAAAGAACACCAATAATGTGGCAGGTTCTGAGAACGCTGGTGCTTATTTGACAATTTACAGAGATTTGAGAATTATCTAAAGCTGTTTTAGCAGTTGGTTTTGACCATGCAGAAGTTTTCGTGTTCCAACAGGTGTTTTTCAAGCAGTAGTATAGCGTACAAATCCCACTGTTCACTGGTTAAACCTGTTCATCATAGAGTGAAAATCGATAAGTCGAAGCTTTCACCGAGATTTCCTGAATTGAAACTGGCCAAAAATGATATTAGGAATCCTGGATTCAATCCTGTAACCACCCACCAGGATCGTGTTCATGAACACTATTTAAACACATTGAAGTCTGATATGCTGTTAATCAACTATGCACACAATTCACAAACTGAAGTTGGACTTAAGAAGAGATCATGGGATGGATCATCACCATATCACATCAATAGGCCACCTCGGAAACCCCAGGGTGTTAGCTCCCAATTGCCTAATTTACATCCAATTAAATGGCATAACGTTCCGGAAATTACTAGCATCGTTTTGAACTGTTACGTTAAAGAGGCCAAAGAGAATAAACTGCTTGCAATTACCGCAGCATTGCAGCTACAGCAAATTACAGGGTGTAAGCCACAACCGATTTTTTCCAAAAACGATGTTCCAAGTTGGAAATTGAGACGAGGAAATCAGATGGGGGCCAAGATCGAATTAAAAGGTAGACCAATGTCGCAGTTCTTATCAACCTTGACAGAGATTGTAATGCCAAGAATAAGAGAATACAAAGGTTTAAGTAACAAATCTGGTAATGGATTGGGTTCATTATCGTTTGGTTTGACTTCGGAGGACGTTAAGTTCTTCCCAGAGATCGATTCCAACCAAGATTTATGGCCAAAAACCTTCGGTATGCATGTCAATGTCAATACTTCTGCACAGACCGATGTGCAAGCAAGGACTCTGATCAGTGGATTCCAGCTTCCATTCCATGGCACGGAAAAGAAGAGAATCATCTAATATACTTGTACATAACGGTATATAAATCCTGTATTTAGCATTGTTAAATGATATATTATAACGTACAGAACTGTTCCCAAGTGATACTAGTGTCAAAATAAACAGAAAATTCTAGACAACATGTTAATGGCAATAAGCAAATCTTGAGATGTAGTTCTCAAATATTTCTGCTATCAAATATCCTGTACTTTCACTATTCTTTATACTAGTCATTGTTAACGAAGCACTTTTTATATTATCAACATCAAAAGTAAAAAGCTGACATAAAAGAAGCCTGAGATACCATCGTGCATCTGAAATTATATTTTGTAGCGAACCAATTAGGTCTCAATCTCATCATGACAGTATCTAAGGATCGTCTATTAAAGGTAGCAGAGTTATCGGCGAAGATTTTTGACCAAAATTTTAATCCGACAGGTGTGAGAACAGGTTCACAAATTTTGGCAAAAAGACTCAAAGGACCTGCTGTCGCAAGTTATTACGGTAATCCAGATCTATTGAGGTTTAGAAATTTACGAACTCTGTATCCTGGATTCAAATTTGCAGATTTAGATGAGGAATACAGGTTAACGATGTTGGAAGCCAGAAAGAGACGCGGTAAAGGTGCACCAAAGAAGAAGAAAGAAGCTGTTTCTAGTGGTGGTAAAACGAAGAAAAGAAAATAAACAACATTAGCGTTATCGATGCATTTAATTTCATGTACATAGATGTAAAAATAATACAGTTATACCTTATTCCAGTTTTTTGTCCTTGGTACTAGTAAATTGTTCCCATTTACCGTATAACGTTTGGATATCTATGGGTCGTTTTGGTAGTGATGAGTACAATATTTGATACAGTTTATTCCGTTTAATGGCAACTGGCAGTCCAAGTATTATTTGCTTTAAAGTCTTGACAGAATAAAAATTGTCTTTAATATGATCCATCAGTATCACAAACGGTTTAAACATCAAATAAATGCTTAACGGCTTATTCCTCAATTCAAAATGCGGTACGTCTTCAATTTTTTTCAACTTCAGGGAAATCCCACCAGGTATTCTTCTTGGATCTTTTAATCTTAATAGAAGGGCAAATAATGGGAAATGGTTTAAAAGTGCAATTATTGATTCAAGTAGAATTTCGATAGTGATAGCGGCCATTCTTAATACAGTGTATGACATGTAAAATGCTAAAACTGTTGGTGTCAAAAAGACCAAAATAATAAAGAATAGTGTCCCCAACAGTAATTCGTCCAATTGGAAAAAGTTGTTATCGACTCTATTACGCAAAACGTTGTTTTTCTTCCCACAGAATAAGTAAAATAAACTGATCATAATGTTTAACTGCCAATAGTATATTTTACTGCTGATGCGGTAGAAAAGGTAGATGTGGATTGATAATATAGAAAAATAGTCGACAACCATAGAAAGTGCAAAGGTGCCGCCAAATACACAGCTCATCTTGGCTAATCCGCTAATGAAAAATTTCAAATTTCCAGTATCTGCTAAGGGAGTTATGAATACTAAATTGGAAAAATCGATGGTCCAAAGGAAAAGGTCGCTTAAAAAGAGGGCTAATTCTTCATTGAGCTTAATTCCTACCGGGTTGTGTGCCAATACGATTGTTACAGTCTTGATAAAATCGTAAAGGCATCGTGTAATCACCTTGTGGAGTACAGGAGCAATTTCATCACATTTTTCTAATAAAATAGATCCGAATATTAAGCCAAATGAAACATCGTTAAGCATTAGCCACAAAGTATTGTAGAATCTAATATAATCGGGATAATATCTGGAAGGTAGGTCCTTCCGCAGATTGGCAGAGGCTTCTGAGTAAGTTCTGAATCTAGGTAGTGCCTTTCGTAGGGAGACATTCGTATTGATTCTCAAGTATTGTACTGGAAAATAACATAATTGTTGACATCTTAAATCTATCTGCTGTGCCGTTACGGATAAAGTAACCAGCGGCAAGTAACCATTGTTAAATATCAGATAGATGCAAGTAGCCAAATGACAAGTAAAAACCGTCAAATAAAAGAACATACCAGCCAGAACATTACGTAAAAATTCTACTCTATTCCACAGAGATATTCTCTTATTGAATTTTTTTGTAGGTCGTCTAGAATAATGTGGGTATCTGTGATGTAATGCCGCTAAATGGGTACTGAATAAATTTAAAAGCTTCAAGGATTGTCTCAGCCTTCTATCATGAGCTTGATATCTTGGATGACCCCAAATTTGACGTAAACTCTTGAATTCTTTACAATTATCATTAGCATCGTATTCTTTCTCTGGTAAAGTCAGGGATATAGGACCCAAACTAAAGAATTGTAACAATTCAATTCTTGGTATCTTGAACTCTATAATACACGTCCGTTTATCAAAGAATTTCCATCTATTGTTTCCTATATTCTTTCTACCGACAACCACATACGGTGATACTAGTTCATCATCCTTAACCAGTCGTCTTGGTACTGTATCGAGTACTACATAATCCGTACCTCTCAATGCAATCGCTACAGCTACCAGTTCCTCATTAGAAAAGTAAGCATTTCTAGAATTCAATTCTTGGGGCCAGAAAATGTAGATACCAGTAGACATAGCATTTATTGTTGGGCTTCATGCACGATCCTTGTCTTGAACGTGTGTACCATATATGAAAGATTCGCGAGCTTTGTAGAGTTTTCATCTTCAAGAACTACTACAATTTATGCAAGACGGAAGAAAACCACATAACTCCTTTTGCTGAAAAGTTCACTTGCATTGCATTGGGAATCCGTGGTTTGCTGATAATTTATTTGGTTTACCATGGTTAATACCAAGAGGAGATTAACTCATCTGTTCGAGCCTGGGTATAATGATGGGGATGAACAAGAGGGTACTTCTACCAGTCATGAGAATGATATACCACTTATAAAACCCTCAGTGAACGTGGTACCACCTCAAACTGATGATGAAGATAATTATGAAGCTGATTATGATGGGAGTGAAATGGGTTTGAGTGACATGGAAGAAAATTGGACGCCGAAGAAAGAATCGAGTCCAGAGCACATCTTTAAAGACCAGAACAGTATAAAGCTCAATAAGGTACGTCCTAAACTGACGTTACGCACTGGGTCATTTGGCAATGACTCTAACAGGAGCACTGATCGTTCCAAGAGCTTTACAGGCTTTTCTGGAGATTTGTTCAAAGGCAAAGGAAGAAGGCGAAGTAACAGTAATAATGGCCAAGATCAAGGGACTTCACCGGAATCAAACAGTTACTCAGATCGTCCACCAAAATCTGCTAGAATCCTTTCATACATAGCTGCTGAAGATATGGACGAATTTCACGATATTGAACAGGACTTCAAAAGTGCAATAGATAATGATGGGTTAGCATGGTTACCACAGCTGGGCCAAACTAAGAGTAAGAGCACAGCTGCTTCTTCATCTAATGGAGATCAAGATAATGAGACATCACACTCTCACATAGAAGAAACCACTCATTTGGGAGGAAGACCCGGTGAAAGTGAATCTTTACAACCCGATATCGGGCGTAGTAAGACTACAGAGCATGGTAAGAGTGGAGCCATGGGATTAGCACTACATCCTGCTTCGAAAAAAGATGACGTTGGATCATTTTTTGACAAAGGTAGCCGTGTGGAAGTTTCTTCATTTGAAGTGGAGGTTGCAAATTTTGATGAAGAACCAGAAGAACATTCCTGGAACTTGTACGGTAATTCATTAGGTTTAATATCACCGACAAATCCAATTCGTCTGAAATTAGCAGCTTTACAGATGAGTGAAAAATACAGATTTTTGATGATAATTATTCTGTTTTTTTTCACCTGTCTGATGGCTTACAGAACTTATAAACCCCATTCTAACGTCTTATTCAGTTTTTCCAATTGGGCAGATGTGGCGAATTTTTTACTATGCGTTCTTTTCACTCTTAACGACCTTTCGAAAATAATTGCATTTGGATTTTGGGATGACTCCCAAATGTTTGCCGCTTACGGCAAAAAATACATTTCTCTTTTAGAGAGATTTGGTGTCATAAAACTTTATTTGTACTTGAAAAACAAATATGGATCTCAAATCATAGATACGATAGTTCCATTTAGGATCGTTACCGATGAAGAAGAGGAAAAGTTCCAACGTAAGTCGTTAAATGATGCTTGGACTGAAGAAGAGATTAGAAAAAGGTCCAAGAGGAAGAATTTCGAAATTCCAAGAGCCTTTGCACGTTCGTCATGGAATAGAATTGACTTAACTTCAACTGTTTGCTTTTGGATAGCACTTTTTTTAACAATTAACGATTATGATAGGAAAAACGGGATTAGAATTTTTAAAACTCTGGCAATATTAAGAATATTGAGATTAGTAAATACCGATACTGGTCTTTCATCCATCCTTAGGGGTATCAAGGAAGCAATTCCACAATTAATTAATGTCGGTACTATGTTGGTTTACTTTTGGGTCCTTTTTGGTGTTTTAGGAGTTCAAAGTTTCCGTGGTTCATTCCGACGCCAATGCGTCTGGACCAATCCAAATGATCCAACTGATAAATACAAATATGACATGCAATTTTGCGGAGGTCATTTGGATCCATCAACGGGCAAAGCAAGGAACTACGTCTTTGCAGATGGATCAGAAGGCCCAGTTTCAAAGGGATTTTTATGTCCTAGAAATTCTAAATGTGTTTCAGATAGGAATCCTTACAACGGGAGAGTCAGTTTCGATAACATAGTGAATGCGATGGAACTTGTATTCGTCATCATGAGTGCCAACACTTTTACTGATCTGATGTATTACACTATGGATAGTGATGAAATGGCAGCGAGCGTATTCTTTATCGTTGCAATTTTTGTATTAACAATTTGGATGATGAACTTGCTTATTGCAGTCTTAGTCTCTTCCTTCGAATTGGCAAATGAAAGATTTAAAAAGAGAAAATTAGATATGAACACAATTGAGAGTTGGCCTGTGAGGATTACTAAAGGTTATTGGAGATACTTTCAAGTGAAAGCTAGAAATAAAAAATTTCCAGAGTGGGCAAGAAGGGGGCTACTATTTTTTAACAAAATTAATCCGATATTTGTTGGGCTGATCGCCGTTGATGCGATCTTAAGATGTCTATTGGATTCAACGGTTTCGGAAAGCTTCACACAAACCTTTTTTAAAGTTGATGTTGGTATATGCTCAGTACTATTTGTGGAATCTATCTTCAGATTAATATTCCACTTACCTAATATTTGGAAATTTTTGACAAAATTCAGTTACGTTTATGATCTGATTATTTCTGTTCTCACTTTACTGATTAGCTCTTTAAAACTGCATGGTGATTTGGGCCATGTATACTATTGGTTATCGATATTACACATTAGCAGGCTATATCGTGTGATATTTTTCTTTAGGTTCACTTCCAATTTGTGGAGACGTGTTCTAGGAAATGGTATTATGATTTGGAACCTTTCTGCATTTTATTTCTTCTTCACTTTTTTGGTTTCTATCATCATGTCTGTTTTCTTTGAAGGTGTAATACCGTCCAGTGAAGTAGATGATCAAAGTTTTGGAATGTTTTCACTGCCCAATTCTTTCTTGTCTTTGTTCATCATTGGTTCTACAGAAAACTGGACAGATATTCTCTATGCACTACAAAGTCATGCATTTAACCTTTCATCATCGTTCCTGAGCTCGGTTTTACTCATCGTTTGGTTTATTCTTTCCAATTCAGTTATTTTGAATATTTTCATTGCCTTGATCTCAGAAACTATGGAGGTGAAAGAAGAGGAAAAGAGGCCATTGCAGATTAAACATTATTTAAAATACGTTTATCCTCAAAAGATTGAGGACTACACTCATGCTACTTTATTGAGAAGAGTCAAAAAGAAATTCTTTAGTGATCGCAAAAACGAGGACTCTAAGGACTTTAAACAGTTCCTTATCAGAGGTACAGCCATTATGAACATAGCTCAAAATATGGGTGATCTGGCAAACGAGTTTAGTAAAGATCGAAGTCCTAGTGGTCTTCCTGGTTGGCTGGCCGCAGGGTTTAGCAAAGTAACACAAGGGTTTTCCTTTATGCAGAAATTGAAAATGTACGCTGATAATCCTTTCTACAAGACTCCCAAAGTTATTTTCAATGAAGGAGATGACAAAAGTCGCAAAACTTTTAGCTTAGAGCTCGATGAATATGAGGATGAGAAAATGGAATATTTGAAAATGCATCCGTCATTTAATTATGCCTACTTCATATTGCCGCCTCGACACAAGTTTAGGAAATTTTGCCAACGCCTTGTACCACCAAGTGTTGGAAAAAGAACAGACGGTGTCCAATTCTATGAAGATGATACAGACGAATATGGCCAGAAGTTTTATTTCCATCATATCGAAAGAGATATATTTGTTCTGTTCTTAGCAATAATGACGGTCTTGCTTATTGTCTTTTCATGCTATGTTACACCTCTTCGTAGGATGGAAAATCATATGGGACTCTGGGGTTGGTATACTTACTTGAACGTTGGATTTGTGTGCATCTTTTCAATTGAATTTCTAGTGAAAACAGTAGCAGATGGTGTACTGTACACACCAAATGCTTATTTGAGGAATCCATGGAATATCATTGATTTTATTGTGCTAGTATCCATGTGGATCAACTTTCTTGCATTCGTAAAAAACAATGGTAATTTGTCAAGGATTTTTAGAGGACTTACCGCCCTTAGGGCACTAAGATGTTTGACGATTAGTAACATGGCTAGACAAACTTTTAATATGGTGGTTTTTGATGGTATAAAGAAGATTTTTGAAGCTACTTTTGTCTCATTAACACTGCTATTCCCCTTTACAATATGGGGTATGAATATTTTCCGCGGCAGATTAGGTACATGCAGTGACAACAATGTTGGTAAAGATGGATGTTATAATGAGTTCACTAATAGTGTCTTTCAATGGGATGTCATGATGCCAAGAGTTTATCAGCAACCTTATCTGTACCTAGATTCTTTTGGAAGTGCTCTTAAATCCATGTATGAGATAGTGTCTTTGGAGGGTTGGGTAGATCTTTTGGAAAACCTTATGAATAGCACCGGCGTTGGTACTGTCACACAAACCTTTGCATCCCCAGGTAATGCAGTATTTTTGGTGCTTTTCAATTTTTTGAGTATGGTTTTTATTTTAAATTTGTTTGTTTCATTTATTATCAACAACCATGCAAAGACTACAGGAAGCGCCTACTACACCCTAGAGGAGAAATCTTGGTTAGAATCACAAAAACTGCTATCTCAAGCCAATCCTAGAATTGCGCCTTCTTTAATTGAATTACCCAAAAGTCGGCAGTTTTTCTACTTACTGGCAGTAGAAAAAGAGAACTTTTATTATGCGTTCTTCCTTCAGTTGACTTTGTATCTTCACATTATTGTTCTATTGTGTCGTTCATATAAGGAACCACAAGCTACGACAAGGTTTGAAGATACCTACTTTATGATATCTGCCACCATTTTTTTTATGCAAGAAATCTTCCATCTTTATGGTGAAGGGTTTCGTTTCTACATCAGGTCTAAATGGAATGTTCTCCGTTTTGGAATTGTTCTCACATCATTTATTTTAACGGCTATTGGCTTCAAATTCTCTGATGATAAAATCTGGTTCAGTAACATTAAAGAATTATTTCATTTGGTAATGTTCCTCTTCATCATTCCTCAAAATGACACTCTTTCTGAGTTAGTTGAAACTGCAGTAGCAAGTTGGCCTCCTATTTTGTCACTAACTTATACATGGGCAATTTTATTTTTGATCTATGCTATTGCCCTCAACCAAATATTTGGTCTTACAAGGCTAGGGGCTAATACGACGGATAATATCAATTTTAGGACGGTCATAAAATCTCTAATCGTTCTGTTTAGATGCAGTTTTGGTGAAGGTTGGAATTATATCATGGATGATTTGACTGTAACAGAGCCATATTGCTTTTCCCCAAAAGATGGAAATGTCATCAGCGATTGTGGATCTACAACCTATGCTTATCTATTACTGATGTCATGGAATATTGTATCCATGTACATATTTCTGAATATGTTCATTTCCCTCATCATTGGTAATTTCAGCTACGTTTATAGACGCGGGGGGTCTAATTCAGCCATTGATCGAAGAGAAATTTTGAAATATACAGATGCTTGGGCAAAATACGATTCCGAAGGTATTGGATACTTGGAATTTTCGCATTTACCTAAACTTATGCATTCGTTCAATGGTCCGCTTTCTTTCAAGATTTGGGAGGGTCGTCATACTGTTCCGAACCTTGTCAGGAATTACATCAGTGCTAATCCGGAGGATCCTTATGATGTTAAAATTGATTTAGCGGGATTGAATAAAGAACTAGACAGCATTGATTGGGTCAAGGTTGCAAACAGGAGATTACAATACAGAAGGTTCGTTCATGAAGTCCTCTATACTAACTCGTATTGGGGTGCTATTAGATTTTCCAGTCTACTTCAATTACTCCCGCTTTATACGACCTACAATCCAAGAGAATGTCTGGGGATTGATGAATATGTTCGATACTTGTACAATATGGGTAAAGTGGAAAAAATTTTGGATGCCGAAAGAAAGTTGGATATTCTGAACATGGTTGTTGCTAGTTGGAAGCGCTGTGTAAATAGCAAGAAGAGACTGTCAGGAAACTTGGAAAATTTTAGGACTCAAACCATTGAAGTACCCTCTAATCCATTCAATGAAGAGTTAGAGACGGATTCAGGTGATTTTACTATGGCCAATACACCTTCGATGGACTTTGGCGTAGACAATTTTATGTGGTCTCCAAGAAAACGGTAAATACGCGATTTATAGAGCCTTTTATTATCATTATCATTATTCTCGAATTAAAGGTAATAACCGCTAAACACAAGACCAAAAAGAAAACATAAAAATAAGAAGAATTAAGAATGCATTTATTTATTTATACCCGTAACCATAAAAAAGAAAAAAACCATTTCATATACAGCCTTGGATGTTATTTATCACACATTTGCTTTTGTCAATTCTTTCCTGATGGCCAAAACACTATCAACAATCACGGCGTCCACACCGGCGTCCATTTCAACACTTGCATTTTCCGGATCATTGTTTTCTACACCATAAGTAACACAGACCAAACCACTACTCTTGACGACTTGTGCCAATCTAGGAGCCTGAATAATAGGTGCTGCAGCTGCGACGATACCAAGGAGGTTCCAGCTCCTGGCAAACCTAACAGCATTTTGTAAAGAAGAAGCCCTTACATCAGCCATTTGAGCTGTACCTGCTTCAGTCAAAAACAAAATAGGTATTGCTGGTTGCTTGAGAGAAAGCATTACACAAACATCTGGGTGAAATGAAGAGAACATTATGTCACGACCGTTGGCATTATCATAGACGACTTGCAAAACTGTATCTACCCAGTGATTCATTTCCACAGCAATTTGCCCAATGTCTTCTTGTTCAGCTTCATCAGCCATTGGGTATTTACATTCAATATTGAAACCCACGTTTGGAGGAATTTTTTTGAACAACTCCTTCAAAGTAACAAAGGAAGAAGCAATAGAATGTCCCCTGAAATTGCCCTTGAAATTATTTTTCTTGTACGTTCTGGTTAGTCTCATACGATTTTCCAATAATTTAGAAACGTCCTCATGTGCACCTCCCTTCGTACTGGTGTCATCAAACGGAGTTTTGTTGACACCAGACTCTAAATCATCTAAAGACCGGCGCCTATCCTTACGATTAACAACATCCATATGGCGCTCAACATTGTTTAAATCTAGGAATTGTTCCAAGGTCAACTCATGCATTGGGATATCTACACCAGTCTCAGCAACCAAAAAATCATGATAAACCACTGGAATGTTATCTTTAGTTAATTGAACGTCAAATTCAACATATGAGGCACCCAGCGAAGCAGCTGCAATGAACGACTCTACGGTATTTTCACCCAATTGCAAAGATTTCTTGGAATTAAAATTTTTACCGAGACCACGATGGCCAATAACTCTTGTAGAAACCAATGATTTCCAATAAGTCTCTGTACGACCTAGGGACATCCTCGGATGGTTAAAAGAATTAACCATGATATGTTCAAAAGAAACAGTACCCAAGACATCCATTGTTTCGTTAGCAACAATAGGGACCGTAATAATATCGTTCAAAGAGCGACGGTTCATACCCACAAAGGAACCAGTCTTAGACAACAGGGATACAGCACGGCCTAGCACCCTGGGAGAACCATTACGTGCGTTAGGGTTACTTGAAGACAAAGAAGTCTCTGAATTTAACACACCAGGATTTCTGTAGTAAGATTGTCTGTTCAGATCGCCATTGTAGGGGAATGGGCTCTCTGAGGATCTTGGTGGTAAGGAACCATAGGTAGGGACAATATCGAAGAAAACTACATGTGAATGCTCCGAATTAGCAGGAACTTTAAAAGTAATTGCATCTAAATTTTCATCCAGCGGCAGATCTAAGACATAAGGTGTTTTCGAGAGATCATCGTTGCAACTGATGACCAAAGACAATGCCGTATCCATCTGAGTAGAAGAAACTTTTGAAACTGGAACTTTGTTCAATGAGACCGCTGGTTTTGTGTTACGAGAATCATTGCCACCTAATGTGATCATCAAAAGAGATTCATCGCCATTCAAATACCTATGTCCAAATGATTTAACAGGCTGTGGTATATTATTATTTGAATGAGACCTATGGTGATTTGCAGGGGTCGATGATTTCAACAATGACCTATGACTAATCCTTGTATTATTACTCTTTGGCTTATGCTCAATAGAGCTTTGATTATCCGGCTTACCATTGCCATTAACACCACTGTTAATTCCATTAACGTTGCTGTGAATACTGCCCACGTCACTTAAATTTGATAACGATGCAGTTGAATCTGGTGATAATGAGCGTTGGTTAATATTATTGCTAGAACCAGTTGTGGCAGATTCCATCTCATCAGAAGGCATTTTTGGATGTGTAATTTCTGGATGATCAATGATTTTTAACATTCCAGCAATGTTTAAATGACCACGCAGAGATGCATGCTCCATCGGGGTCCATCCGCTGTCATCAAAGATAACATACTCAGCGCCATGATCCATCAATAGTTGGACAATCCTTTCATAACCCTCAGTGGCAGCGACAAATATCGGTGTCCAGCCAAATAATTTTTCACGCAACTCAGTATTGGCACCACGCTTCAATAGGCAAGCGGCTGCATCATACAGATTTAATTTACTTGCCAAATAAAGAGGTGTTTCATTAGAGTCTTCATCACGAAAATTCAAGTCAAAACCTTTAGCAGACAACAATGAATCCACTAACGGACCACTGTTCAATCTGGTAGCCAAATGGAGTAGTTGTGGGCAAGTCACCGGTCTGTCACTGTTAACATAGGATAACAAAGCCCTAACAGTTTGAGGATGAGATCCAATTACTGCCAAATGCAATGGTGTTAAAGTTTCACTGTCCCCCCAGTAAGAGGTATCATCGATGGAAACATCAGAATCCCAGGCCCCCCACTTAGCTAAGCTTTCCACAATGATTTTAGTAATTTCAACAAGACCGTATTGAGAAGAATAATGTAATGGTGTTCTCTTGTAGTTATCCCTTTGTAAGAGACATGGTCTCAAGTGAGCTGGCAATTTATCCAAAATATGAATCAAAGATGCCGGCGAATCATTCGAATTAATACCATCAGGTCCAAAGGCCCCTATCAATCTTGAATTATGATCAGGTAATTCAGCTGCTTCTAGATCCAGAGTTTCCTTTAAAAGCGAGTTTAAGTTGCTGACTTCATCCAGATTTTCTTCATTTTCTACATTATTGCCAGTACTTGGTGACTTAGAGGTAGAATTAATACCAGATGCACTATTTCCAAGGGCTGATTCACTCATCCTTTTACGATTTTTACCCAATGCAATAACATGATGATGGAAAAAGTTTCTTGCGTTCATATCAGTCGGATCTCTTAATGTGGGAATAATCTTTAACAATTCATCTATGCATTTCAATGATCGTGACAATGCAGATTTGTTCAACAAACTTACCAAAATTCTTGTAGGGATAAGAATTAAAGATCTATAAATGGCTGTCAATTCACTAATGAGACCGACACCATCATCTTTTTCTATTAATAAAGAAACAAGGTCATTTGGCGGACCACCGCTATTTGATTCTGCACCACTTATTTCTTCTTGGGCAAGTTTAGTACCGTTAGAAACTTTGTCCTGGACTTTATAGGAAACCTTATCTAAGAAATCGTTGATAACATTTAAACTTCTCGAAATCTCAGAATCATTTGAAAATTCCAACGGCAAAATCCTTGCCTGTAGGTAAACGTGCTGCTGTTGAGTACCGACTTTTTTATCTAATTTTTTTAGAATTTTCGTAAATGCCCTTTTATTCAATTCGCCGTACCATTTCAAGTTACGGAAATGAGATCTTAACTCGACTAAAATTCCTAATACTTCTACTAGTTCTTCAGAAATATCTTCCGGTGTATGCGAAACTGATGGAATCACGGATTGAGAAGAATCTGAATAATTCGGATTCAATCCATTGATCTGTGGTTGTGGATGCTGCAGACTCGGCGGAACTAGGGATATACCTGATTGAACCATTAACGAATTATTAATGTCTGCAAATTGAGCACTCGAAGTCAACCTTCTCAACCTCCTTTCATATTCAGAATACTGCATATTGTAAAAATTATCAACTTTTTCAATATCTCTATCAAGCGCGAAGAAAAAAAATGCTAATAACTTCTTGACTTCCTCATTTTCCATGTAGTTATGTTCTACTTTCGAAGAATCCCTTGCCATCGCTGGTGGTTCATCACTATTTTGAAGGAATGCATGCTCTTGCTTATAAAGCTTCTCCTGTTGCTCCGTGATCTCCTTAATCAATTTCTTTAAACCCTTGTAATTCACATATTGATGGGACCATTCCGGTACCTGGTGGTTAGGGAAAGTCTTACCAAATTTCATGTTTGAACTTCAAAATTCCCACTAACTCTTGCTTTTCCTTGCCCTATTCTTATTGCTATTCCTATCCTTTTTAACTCTCTTCCACCACTCAGATTCGAGCAGTTAGAGCGAGATTGAGTATAAACTGAAATCAAAGGATAGAGATCTAGTAAAGTATTAAACCTCCGAGAAGTTGTCGACTCTTTTCTCTCAATCAGCTGTGTAATGTTCTTGATCAAGTATTCTTAAAAGTTCTTTTTGTCTTCTTTATAAGAGACAAACCGTATAGAAAAAGAACGAAAAAAGAGAACAAGAACACGACGACTAATTGATAAAATTTATTTATATATGCACGAAAACCAGTGCATTAGAGTCCGGATTGACATTTTGAAGATAATCCGCAATTTGAAATCACCCATGTGGACAGCCTATCAACATTAATTCAACCATTTTCTTGCATACATGTGAACCAACGTTCTCTACTCTCCACTCTCCTGAAGGCCCCAAGACCTGGTTCCTACAGTAACTCTAGAAGTCAAACCAAGTAGCACTTGCCGAATAGGATATTCTAATAGTTAGGACTCAACAAATCTGCTTTCACCAGATCTTTCATCTTTCTGGCCGATAAGCTCATTACTTGACGAAGTTCTAAACCTATCCAGATTTTCAGCATGGAGATTGAGCTTGCATCGTGTAATAAGTTGGATGCTTCTTTTTGGCGTCCAAATTCTCTTAACATTGGTAATGAACTGGTTTTCTTTGGTTAGTATAATGCCCTTTGCAGAATGGTTTTAAAAACCATAAATGAAATAAAATGATACGAACCTTGCGAAAAGATCTAATTCAGGATCTAGTTGTCTACCAATTCCCTCAAGTAAAAGTATCGCTACTACGACACTGACAAAATCACCTTCCATTCTTACATGATGAGACCTTACCATTGTTAGCATTTGATCCAGTAAATCACCAATTGAAACTGTCCCCAGAGTAAAAGTCCTCTTTTTAACTTTGTTAACCAATTTTTCTACCTTGAGTGCAAATAGTTCCTTGTCAATTGCGGTTTCAGGGGTTCTGGATCTTTCAATCATTAGTTCACCCGCTTGGTACCCATCAAACCTTGCTAAAGCATTAAACAACGCAATAAAATTTATACGATTTTGTTTGTTGAGTTCCGTAACCAACCCAGCATCAAGAAAACAAATTTGTGGTGTATAACTTTCCAGTGCATCTTTTAACTGTTTCACCAATTCGTCAGTATCACCTTCGCGAGATAACTGGCACAATTTATGAACGATGGTAAAATGCTTATTTTCATCCGAGGTGACATTAGTACCGTATTTGTCAGTTTCAATGAACCTTATCATAACGTTACCAGGATGTAAATCTGCATGAATAAAATCATCCATAATTAACATTTGCAAAAATGCATCAATGAACGGATCACTGACTTTCTTGCAGAGTTCTGTATTTCCAAGTTTATCTTTAATTCGTAAAAATGATTCCATGGAGAATCCATGAATGTATTTTTCAAATAAAACATCTCTACTTGAAAATTGCGGGAAGCCCTTCGGAAATTTCACTTGTATAGAGTCTTTAAAATTTTTGTTGAATTGGGTTAAATTTAATGATTCAATTCTTAAATCTAGTTGCAATCTCATTAGGATGGAAAACTGTTCAACTTCTGCTGGTAAAGATAGCCAGACCATCGTAGGCAAAGTGTCGATTAGATTTGCAATTATTTCCATTATTTTCAAATCTCTACCGATCTTTTTCTCACAGTTTGGATGAATAACTTTAACTGCAACCCATCTATTTCCTTCATGTCCACCAAAACTAATAAATTTCTCCGACAACTTACCCATATAAACTTGTGCGATGGCCCCAACACCTAGTGGATTTTCTCTAAACTCATCAAAAATTTCATCAAATTCAAATTCGTTGTTTAAGCTCTGACAAATTCTCCGCTTACTATATTCCAAGGAATGTGGTTTTGAATTACTGTGTAAATAGGATAATTCATGGCAAAGGCCTGGTGAAAAGATATCAGTACGGGAACCTGCCCATTGTCCCAGTTTAATAAAGCTTGGTCCAGCTATTTCTAATGCCTTTCTCAGTAGTTTGTACCAAAGTAATGAGCCACTGGTCTCGACGATATGGATTTCATCATGTTCCAGTTTATGATGTTTACCAAAAAACGTTATTGGGTAAAGTATCAAAATGGGAGCGAAAACTGAAAATATTTCCACGAATCTTATCATCGTATAAACTGGTTCAATTATGTTGTCCTTAACCATATACCATAGCCTTTTCAACTGACAAACAACCCCATTCTTTGAAGATTGCAAATGTTGGGACCTTTCTAATGCCGATTTTTGTCTCAATTCATGTTGAGATGAGAAGTATAATCCCATTTCAAATGTATCCCCATCTGGATGTGGTTTTAAAGATTCATTCAACAGTTTAGAATAACATGTCTGTCTTTGTGAATAGAAAATCGCAATACTTGTCGGTATGATCAAATTACGAGCAGTAGGTACCCTTAAAGCTGTCCAAGATCTGCTAAAAATCCTGAACATCTGATGAAACCTTTGGTATTTTGACACATCCGCCTATATATCTATGTTTACCTCAGCTCAAATCTTTTTTTTTTTTTTTTTTTTTTTTTTTTTTTTTTTTTTTTTTTTTTTTTTTTGAGTTAGATTTCATTTTATGCAAGGAGTATCAATACACACATACAGAGTAACAGAAAATAAAGTGAATAATAATAATAATAATAATAATAATAATAATAATAATAATAAAAATAAAAATAAAAAATAAAAAAAAAAAAAATTCAAATAATACAAGAATATTTCTACTCCAAAGTTCCTTTAAATTTTTTTGAACTCATCATTAGATGCTTCTGATTACGACTAATGTTACGGTTTTCATCCCGCTGAGTTTTGTATCTTACTTTTCGCTTCTCTTCTTTTGTAATTTTTAACCAAAATCTCTATATAATGTTAATTCTGATAGTAGTAGATGATTCCCTTCATAACTGTTCTTCTTTAACAACATCGATGAGCCAATCTAAACCTTCTGTAATACCTTCACCCTTCA
The DNA here is from genome assembly GCA_030571545.1 of Zygosaccharomyces gambellarensis. NCBI lineage: Eukaryota > Fungi > Ascomycota > Saccharomycetes > Saccharomycetales > Saccharomycetaceae > Zygosaccharomyces > Zygosaccharomyces gambellarensis. Next base: position 486,768 of record JAJLXU010000002.1, read on the forward strand.
CAGCACTTGACGCTACAATCGACCAACTTCTATCCTTCAATTCCACTAAATTCAATTCTTTCGAAACTTCACTTGCTGTCAGGGCACCTGGCTGATCCTGTTTGTTGGCAAACACTAATAACGCTGAGTCTTGTAACTCTTCCTCTTGTAACATTAGATGCAATTCTTTGGAAGCGGTTGTCATACGATCTTTATCTGTCGAATCTACTACAAATATTACTGCTGCTGTATCCGCATAATAACAACGCCAATAAGGTCTAATACTTGTTTGTCCACCTAAATCCCAAACGTTCAATTTTAAATTCTTGTAACTTAGAGTTTCAACGTTAAAGCCAATAGTTGGTTTAGTAGTAACTACTTCACCAATCTGCAACCTGTACAGTATAGTAGTTTTACCAGCACCATCTAAACCCAAGATCAAAATACGTAATTCTTTATTGACACCCCAAAGTCTGTCAAACATAGAAGAGAAGAAATTACCCATTTTTCTTGTGAAAAAGTTAAATTTAGGATTAGTTTCTTATAATGTATTGTACAATAAGCTGATCAATCGATAGATTGATAAGATCAAAGCTTAATGTTCCTATCACCGGAAATGTTCAGAGAGGAAATGGAAAGCTAACCTTTTTTTTTTTTTTTTTAATAGTTATTATTATTTCCAACTAATAGAGGGACCAAACAATGGCTCAGAAACGGTAAATTCAAACCACCAATGACCTTTAATTGGATTGTTTTACGTCCTTCTACTCGGATCCGATTTTATGTTATTAGTTCATTGTTATACAGGTTTGAATTATTTCATGATCAGCTAGGCCCACACCGAGAATAAGTATATCATATGATACGACATGTGCGGGTTACGAAGATTCTAATATCATGTGATCTCTTGGGACAAAAGAGGCATAAATTAGAAGAGTAACATAAAGGAAGATGTGAGAAAATCATATGTGTCTCCCATTGCCGCTGTTGCGGATTACATTATGGTTTCCTTCTGCATTTATAAATTGGTTCTTTTAAATACTGAAAATACAAAATTAGACCTGAAGGTCACTTAATACGTATAAATCACGTGCTTAGATATTGTAACTCAGAGGATGTGTCACTGTCTCGCCCATCAAGTTTGCAGGCTTAAAAGCTCAAAAGAGAACTTCTAAGGCTGATACTATAAGCTTCTCTGTTAATTATTACAAAACCAGTATACGACACGTGATACTGGTTCGTATATAGTTATTTCTTGTGTCATGTGACTGGATTTTTCATTTATCAATTCATGGGTTTACCTGTCAATATCCATAGGAGTCTACTGTTATGTCATTGGGCTTCCCATCTGTATTAGATTCTAAAGCACTTTTAAGATGCTCCTGTATGTATCTGTATCTTCCTTAACCGCTCTCCTTTTTCGCTCTAAATTTCCAGCCGTTTCTCTTTTCTTTAGCTGCTCCGGGTTACCAATTTTTTTTTTTTTTCAGAAGTACTAAGAAAAAGTTGATATAAAAGAAGTACATCGGTAATACTTAACGATATCCTGATTTACAAATTGAAGATATCATCATTCAAAGAAAGAACAAGTGTTAACCCATTCAGATTTTTTAATTCCAAACCTATTAATTCGCATTTAGCATAACAGCATTAGTACTAGTATTACATTTCTGCATTTATAAACTATCGATATGGTTGTTTTAACCAGAAAATTACTACGAGATTGGAAATCTCTAAATCGTCACTATTTCCATCTGGATCCAATGGAGAAGATTCTATTTTGCATTAGACCACAGGATTCTAATCTACACATCTGGCATTTGGTGATTTTCAATCCTATAACAAAAGTGGAACTATATTTAAAACTTTACATTGGTGATGAAGAAGAACCAACTATCATACTTAGATGTTTGACACCAAATTCGCTTTTTCCTATTGGTAGGAGTGTATCATTAACGCATTTAAACTATTTTCTTGTAGAAGATGGATTTCTACCACTGTTACAGCAAATTTGGAGGCTTTTCTTTGATAATTGTGAATTGCAACTGTGCAATTCAAGATTAACATTTGCCTGGAACAGGATAATGTGCAAAGAGTTTAAGATGAATTTTCCTGAATTGCTGGGGAATTTAGTTTCTGGTGATTATTCGATGGTGAAAAACTACTATAATGCATCAGATGTTGCTAATCCAAATGATGTGATGGACGATACCCAACCAATTTTAACGACTCCAATACAATCGCACTCTACAAATGGTAAGACTACGAATGCTACAATTGCATGTGATGATTTTCCAAGATCTCAGAAGAGACAGCGTTTATCAGGGGAAGCTGTACATTTAGATGCATCACTAAATGGTTCGGAGGATAATAATGATAGTGGATTTCCCCTCAAAAAGAAGTTGAGAAGATAGTCATTTAAAGCAACAAGCTCAACTCGTTCAGCGGGCTGGTTGAGGGTACGTTTCTTCATCATTCACCATTATCATCAATATAAAAGAAACAATTTAAATATATACATATATATATGTAAAAGGCAAGGAAAAATAATTTAGACCAAAGTAATGCATCATTTATGTAATTTATTCTTTATTTAAAGCTATTCAATGCTTTATTGAGAGTGACTTGCGATAGTCTTCAACATTTCATTACCAACTTTGTTAGCTTTAGGGAACATTGGCTCAAAGAATTTTTGAACCTGCTCAAACTGTTTGCGGTACAATTCGAAATTGGAAAAGCCTACGATCGACGACCATTCACGGGCGGATACGACAAATTCTAAGTCATCTCTACGAAATGATTCGCAGTTGATCGCAGCGTCGATAGTTTTTTCCAACAGTTTTGGCGTTAAAAAAAGGTATTCAGATACTCCCAAAAATACTCTGAATAGCGGCGTCGAACATATCATATGGTCGTAAGGATTTATACCTAATTGATACCACGAGTCCACTATTGCCAACAATGAAAGATGTGAATTTGGTAACGGTTCTCCCTGAGAATCATCCAAAGTACCTGAAAGTGAAAATTTATCTAACAGTTTATCGTCAAGAAGTAAAAGCCCTTTATGAGATCCAAATACAAAATCTTTAGCTTTTTGCAACCTTTCTATTAACGTTTGCTTGTCGTGTGTTAGGATTATTGTAAACAATTCGGTAGCACTTGTAGCATATTGCAATATTTGTTGATGAGCTGCCGGGTTAGTGATAGACAAACCGGCATAAACGTGCCATTTGTTCGAGTAGATTCTTAAAGAAATGTTTACTTTGACATTTTCCAGTCCACCATACCATTTTTCGAGCCCCATGTTCCATGGATATACTTTCAGTTTTGCCCAAGCAGCCCCCATACTTAAGAATGCTGCATGGGTAACAGCTTGAGTATCAGCAGTGATTTTGTCATGCTCCTCGTAGTCCAGATATACAAATTTGCTTTTGAGACATGACATTACTGTTTCAACGAATCCAAATGATTCTTCTTTTTGACATCGATGTTTTATTAGCACTAGCGGTTGGCCTTCAGTGCTAACTTTGGGACCGTGTAATGAATGCACTGTAATTATCTCAGTATCGGCTGGCAAATACTTCTCGAACGCTGAAATTTCAGGATTTTTACAGCTTGTTTGGCCACCAACTATAGAACCCACTTTTGATGAAGGCCCATACAACGATACTATCCTATCGATACTTTCGGCCTCTACGCTGTAGATGATAAAGTCACTTACTCTTGAAACCAGGTGGCCATTGGAAACTATTTCGAAAGGTGAGTCCGCATACATCGTCTTCAATTCTTGGTAATGTTCTTCTTTATCACACGAGACCACTTTCCAGCCTGCCTTAGAAAACTCTTTGGCATACAATAGGCCCATGTCTCCAAGACCAATGATACCAATGGTTTTGCTAGACTTCCATTCCTCTATCTGATCTTCAGATAACATCCTTGAGCTTGTGTTTTCGTACCTTTTTAAGAATATTGTTCTTTAGAGGTAATATAGTGATTACTTTTCAATTGAACTGGCTCTTATACAAACCAACAAGAAAAGGCATCGAAAACAAGTAAACAATGACCACCACTACTATTGCTGAACCATTGACAATTGATTCATTTGCGCATTATGGATCCATAATTTCACCTGATGAAGAGGTCAGCAAACTTGATGAATCTGCCAAGAACGCAAACCAGGGGACAGCCATCAAATTGCTGAAGAAAAGTCAAGTGGAAAATCCGCTGGACCAAAAGGCTCCGAACTGGAACATTTTCCGCTGTTTCTCCCAACCTCACCTCAAGACCCCTCTACAATATGCTAGAGGACCCATTGATGCTGCTGTTGTAAACCATCCAATTCGTGTACTGGAAAAACATCCTTATAGCTCGCAGACCTTTTTGCCAATGGGTTGCTTGACTCAAGATATTGGGTACCTGATAGTAGTGGCATTGGAGGATCCAGAGACCCAAAAGCCTGATATATCTACCGTCAGAGCTTTCCTTTGTAAGGGAAATCAAGCTGTTACCTATGGTGCTGGAGTATGGCATGCCCCTATGATTGTCGTCGGTGCAAGAGAGTACATAGATTTTGGAGTCCTAATTTACGAGTTACTCGATCCCTATGCTCCTGAGAAGGACTGCGTGGAAGCATTCTACGGTAAATCTGATCTTGTTGTTACTATGTACACTTGTGGTTCAACGTCGCGATGAGCTTACAAGTGAAAAAAATCGATGAGTTCCAAATGAAATTCAATAAACATGTTTTGGAGAAGGCTAATCCGAATGGCTATGAGTGATTCTGAGTTTGCGAATAGCATGGAATCAAATTTAGTACCTGCACAAACGGGTACAGGTCCTGCAACGAGTACCATTACAGTTGACGGAATTACTGGTGAAGTTACAGTGCGCAAGGCAAGTGGTAAAGTCAAAGTACGGAAGGGTCAGTCTAAAGAGGAATACGAGGACCAGTTGCATGAATATTTTCAATTAAACAATGGTCCCAGGAAGACTGAAGAGAAATGGATGGATGAAGTAGATCCACTACGATTATTGCGGGAGAAAGATCTAACCGTTAAATTAAACAGACAATCGCTGACGAATTTTTGCGAAAGACTGTACTATCAAAGACGTTACCAGGAGTGCTTAAGACTGAGCCAGGAACTTCTACGACGCTACCAAGGAGTCGACAAGAAGAATAAGATGCAGAGAGAAATTGAAGAATTAGAATACATGGTGCAACGTTCTATGAGTAAATAATATACAGATGTACATATTCATGGGTATATTCGAATCTCTATACCACTAACTGTCCTCTTTTTTAGTTCACTATCAGCGTCTGATGGGTCTTCGTCATCATCACCATGGGACAATTCGTCCAGTACATCTATACTCTTGGTTAAGATGTCCACTTTCTTCTGTGACTGGTCCTGGAAGTGGCACGCCAGACTCAATGCCTTTTCAACAGCTTTACCCATACCAAGTACCGTGACATATGTGGAACCGGTTCTGTTGATATTGGCTAAGAACTTGTTGATCCTTTTGAGAGCACTTACGTACGGTGTTTTCGATTTCAAGTAAAGGGTTGAATGAATCTGCTTACGAGAAATCGATTTCACTGAAGGATGCTTCTTGATAAGTTTCGCCATCCTGCTTTTGAGTGCTCCATTTTATCTATGAATACTTGTGTTAGTTCAGTGGTCCGAAGAGTTTAAACTACACTTCATAATACAGAAACCTAGTCAAAAACTAATATGGCTAAGGGAGAATCTGATCATCATTGCCATGCACGATTCATCTACCATCATGGACAGAAACCTTCTTTGACAGTTGTGACGCCAGCTGTTGTATCGAGCTCCCTACACAGAATTTATCCATTCCTGTTAATGGCAGATGCAACCCTGAGTAACCTGATGTGGATTTGTGAGGACTTGTGTCTCCCATTCATACATTTAGCTATGGTTCTGATGGTAGTGAACATTTTATGTGAGGATGTGAAGTTGGATATGCTATACATTGCTCGGTTGTGGTTAGGTCTTATGAGTCTATTCTTCCTAGCTTTCTCAGGGGTTTACTACATATTGACACTTTACCGAAATTTAAAGTATGATTCTGAACCTCCGACTGTAGATGACATTGTTATTGTATTGGAATCCGTGGTGGATAAACTAGAAACTGTAAGACGTGAAATGTTATGTGTGGATACAAAAAGAGCACTAAAATGTGTTGTGTTGCTTACGCCTCTTCACTGGTTCCTGATTCATTTGATTTCGATCAAGAACTACATCATGGGATTCATTCTCATGTGTCTCCTGTACCATTCTAATTGGTTTCAATGCACTTTAAAATTGTTTTGGAGGATCTTGCTGACACGGAAAGTATACTATGCCATAATACAAATCTTTGACGGTCAAAATAAACTTTCAAAGCAACCAGTTGATTGTACTATGGCTATTGATTTGAATGATAACATCCACAGAATGGCCTTGTCCGAAGATGTAAAATCATTAACGAGTCATAAATTACAACTGCAATTGCAGAAATTGTTTCCCTGGGACAAACCATTGCATTATTCTGCAAAGGGCACCGATTTGATGATAGTTGAACTTAGGATTGATGAAAACCAGAGAAAATGGCAATCGGACGGCTGGACCGCTCTCATGTTGCCCTACGAAAGAACAAAATTTTCCATCGAACTTAACGGTAAAAAAACATGTGCATGCAACTCACCATGGCAATTTCAGGATTCTGCTCCAAAGGGTTGGTCTTGGTTAGACGATTGCTGGAGGCCTACAGATTGGGTTTATTCAGACACCAATTGGAACTACAAAGGCGATAACGACTCCTTAGATTGTAACACCAGGACCAGAACTTGGAAACGTAGGGGCTTTCGTCTTCTGGGACTGTAACGAGCCGTATTATATATGTTGCAGATATTAATTTCAATGAGGTTATGAATTTGAATATTTATATATATATATATATATATATATATATAATTAAAAAAAAAAAAAAAAAAAAAAAAAAAAAAAAAAAAAAAAAAAAAAAAAAAAAAAAAAAAAAAAAAAAAAAAAAAAAAAAAAAAAATTGTAAAACAACATATAAATACTACAATACTATGGTAGGGACCTGAATGCCACGCTTTAAAGCTCTTTTTTTTTTTTTTTTTTTTTAGTTATTTATTATCGTCATTATTCCAAATCTTGAATCTCTGACATTTCATGTCCGGGATATCAGTTCTTTTCGGACATATCCTTGAAAGACCTTTTAAGAATCAGTCTCTCGAACCAACTAAGTTAATAAAGGCAATCCAATCATCCCTATGGAAGAAATATAGACTGGCTGTATATCATGCAGTGCATTAGACCAACTATCATAAAGAGGGCAACATTTGAGATTGCAGGCAAGAGATCTTTTAGCATTACCTGCCGTCTTGGCATGACTTTTGATGGAAATAAGGAAGGTGTAGCTGGTACAGCAGAGGAAAGGATGTCCTTCTATTTTGGTGCCGGTAGATTAAGAGGTGAGCCACCAAAATCATCTAGTAGAAGAATTATAGGCAAAACAAGGACTGTTGCAGGTGTTCAAGTGCCCTCGAAACCTGTAGAACCTGATAACTGCTGCATGTCAGGTTGTATAAACTGCGTTTGGGAAGTGTTTAATGATGACTTGAGAGAATGGAGACGTAAGAGGAAGGAAGCAGCCCAGAGTATTAGAAACACGGAAGATATTTGGCCAGCTGAATGGTATCCACCTTTACCGTATTTGAGTTTGAAGAACGTGCCTGAATCCCTAAAGACTGAAAAGATTCATATGGATAGACAACGAGAAAATCAGAAACGTAAGAATGCTACCACTGCAGGTCTTTTCCCCCAAAGAAAAGGGCCCTTGCCTACAAGTGTCCAACAAGCCAAAAGAAGGAACCTGGAGAAAAGAGAACAGGAGCCAGAGAGACAAGATGCTGCGGATACATCTAAAGAAGACAAAAATGAGGAAGCTATTTATGATGATGACGATGGTTGGCAAAATGTTCCAATTTACATCAGGGCTTTTGCAGAATTCGAGAGGAACAAAAAGATTCAGAGAATGAGAGCGCTGGAACAAAAGCAGACATGATATGGACGGGAAGTAATATTATTCTTATTTAATTTTTTTTTTAATTTGTGCGATATAACATTGTAGATGAAGGACTTGTGTAGAAACGATTTTATGTTCATTAAAATCTAAAACTCTACTAACAAAAAAACAAAGACGGTTGTAAAATATAGATATGTGTATATATAAACAGAGGGATGGCCCAGACAAAAAAAAAAAAAAAATCAGTCTAGATTGACATCGCCTTCAGCATCTTCTTTCTTTGAAGATTCCTTGTTTTCAGATTCATTCTTTCTTTGAGCGTTTAGTTTTTCGGATAGTTCGGCCATTTTCTTAGCTTCATCCTTTTGTCTCAAAGATTGCTTTTGTTCTTCTTGTTTAGCAAGGTATCTACCTCTGATGATGTTACCAGTAGAAGCCAATTCTTCATATTTGGCAATGTATTTAGCCTTGGTAGAGTCGTAACCATCTTCGTACAACCAGTCCTCAGACTTTGCCAATTGGTCTCTTAGTTTGTTCTTTTCTTCTTCAGATGCAAATGGTGCGTACTCCTCATCTAACTTACCACGCAAGGTGTAGATGTATTCTTCCAAAGCATTCTTACGATCTTCGGTTTCGGCAACCAATTTGTCTTGGCTGGCCATTTGAGCTTCCTTCTCTACAAGCAAGTTCAATTCTTCAGGTTTTAGACCAAAAGTGTGATCAACGATGTTCAAGGTATCCTTTCTGACGGTCTTTGTAACTTCTTTGGTTTCAGGTTCAGCACCTTCAGGAGCATCTTCAGGCAATGGAATTTCTTCCTTCACTGTGATGTCCTCCAAAGTGTAAGCTTCTTCAATGATGTGAAGACCAGATGGATCACATCTCAATTTCAACTTAACTGGGACGGAAGTTGCACCTTCAGGCAAGTTGACACCAGTGATTTCCCATTTGGCAATTTGAACTGGAACATTTGCTGGTAATTCTTCCTTGTTAGTGTAATAAGCTTCCATAGCAAAGTCACCAGTACGGTGTAGAGTGATCATCTTGGTAGATGGGAATGTGGAACCGGCTGGGAAAACTTCCAAATGGTCTTCATCTTCAACCTGCTTGTCCCAAGAGTATGAAACGGAGTAAGCGTGCAAGTCTTCAAACTTGAAAGGCTTAACTCTCAAAGTTGGAGAGTGAATAGCACAAATGAAGGCAGCACCCTTAGCAATAGCTTCGTCTTGGTTCAAAGTAGTGGATAGTTGCTTGTTGAAAGCCTTGGAGATAGTTTCCTTCAAGACTGGAACACGAGAAGTACCGCCAATTAGTTCAACAAAATCAACATCTTCCACTGACAATTTGGCTTGAGCTAGAGCTTTGTAAATTGGTTCGTGGACACGTTCTAATAGAGAGGACATTAACTCTTCCAATTGCTCACGAGATAATTGAGAAGAAACATCAACATCATTCATAACAGATTCAACGTTGAATGGAGCTGCGGAATTGGCAGACAAGACTTTTTTCAATTTTTCAGCTGCAGCCAAGACTCTGTTGTAAGCCTTTGGATTCTCATGGACGTCGATCTTGTATTTGGTCTTGAATTCTTCTGCGAAATGCTCAGTGATAGCGCGGTCGAAGTTCCTACCACCAAAGTGCTTGTCCCAAGCAGTACCTAGAACCTTGAATTCACCCTTCTTGAAGGCAATAACGGAGCATGTGTAAGAGGAGTGACCAATATCCACAAGAGCCACAATACGAGGCTTCTGATCAACGTCTGGTAAATCTAACTTGAAAACACCGTAAGATACAGCTGCAGCAGTAACATCATTAACTACTCTAACTGGGTTCAATCCTGCAATTCTAGCGGAATCAGCAGCGACATAACGTTGCTCCTCAGTATACCATGATGGCACAGCTAGACAAACATCAGAGATGTTAGCCTTGGTTTCACTCTTAACAGTGTCCTTGACTCTATCAAAGAACATACCAGCCAACTGTGGTGCAGAGAAAACTTCGTCCTTATTGGCAAACTTAACTTGGGCACCAACTTTACCATCATCTAACTTAACCAATTTGTTTTGGAAATACTGAGCTTCCTCTGAGAACTCCTTGTCGTCGTAATCAAGACCGATAAGTCTCTTCAAGTTGTCAACAGTGTTCTTGACGTTGGATGTTTGCTTACTCTTACCACCTTCACCTAGAAATCTGTTTCTTGGTCCGAAACCAACGACTGATGGTGTAGAACGGTTGGACACTTCATTGACAACAATGTCAATGCCTCTGTTTCTAGCAACAGCCAAAACAGAGTTATGGTTACCCAAATCTAACCCGAATGGAGTACTCATATTATTATAACTTCTGTTATCGTCTCTGTCTGTCTATCTTCTAATCTCTATAACAAAAACCACTATTCTTTCTGAGGAAAAAAAAGAAGAAAAAGCAGCTAATGGCGTGTAAATCGGTTTCAATGTATATACTTTGAAAACCGGTCAATAGTCAACAGAGGTTCTTATGCAGAAATAAGTACCTTCTTGATTGTGTTATTACGATGGATATCCTCATCATCTTTAAGTGATGGCCTTTTTTTTTTTTTTTTTCAACTTTTTTTCCAAATTTTTCATTTTTTTTCGTTTGTCGTTCGGAATGATGGAGAATTCTCTAGAATTTTCTAGAAAAAAAGTCATAATGTCAGCGGCTATCTAAGATAATACGGATTCTCAAAAATTTAGCCGCCGACTATTTCTTACATGTGATTACAAGTTATTGGCGGCTAATTCGAGGATAATACGGGTTTGTTAAGAATTAGCCGCCAAATATCTATTACACGTGATTCATGAGGATACGTGAAAAGTGATGGTATTTGTTATTATGAGAAAGTTCTGCTCGGTAGAGAATAAGCGAAATTGCATTTAAGAAGAATGGGAAATTAAAGGTGGACCAAAAGAATAGATATATTTATATATATCCATATAGATATAGGGAGAGAGATTGAGAATCAAAAGAATATTTCTTGTAACAATCGATTGCAATGGCTGCATCAGGTGCTGGCTCCTCTCTATCAAGGGGAAAATCTAGCGGTAAAGAGCATGGTTCCGTTGACATTCACAATCCCGATCCACAGGTTGTCGATATCGTTAGTAGACATTTAGTTCATAGTCCAAATCATTTGCAATTACAAGGAGGAGATATGACAAGAGACCTTTATAAATGGTCTAATGATCAGCAGCAACTGCCGTCTCCACGTCATGGAGGTGTAGGTACAATTTCGCCTAGTTCACCAAGAGATGAAAGCAGTAATTCGCAAATACCAGCATTGACACAACGAAGAAGGTCTATAAGCTTCTCAGGGTTATCTGTTCATTCTGCCTCGACAAATAATAATCCGGCTTCAGAAGTTCCAGGTACGATGATGACCCATGAAGAAATTAGAGCACCTGGTGGATTTAGAAGGTCTTTCATAATGAGACAACATGAAAGGAAATATGGAGCTACAGCACCACCACCCAATTTTTTTGCGCGGAATTTCATTGAATTCTTAACGTTATATGGGCATTTTGCGGGTCAAGATCTAGAAGAAGATGAAGATGAGGATGAGGAAGAAGACGGACGTGATGGAAATGGTAATGCTGATGAAGAATCAGTCCTTTTAGAACGAGTTCCCACAAAAGATAGTAGGAAACAACAGCGTAAGGCGACGACTTTCAAGGCGGTGTTACTCTTATTGAAATCCTTTGTTGGCACAGGTGTACTTTTCTTACCGAGGGCATTTCACAATGGTGGTTGGGCATTTAGTACTGGGTGTTTGTTATTTTGTGCGATAGCGTCATCACTGTCCTTTGTTCTCTTGATTAAAACGAAAGATAAAGTTGGTGTCAGTGGGTATGGTGACCTAGGTAGAGCCTTGTATGGATCCAAAGTAGAATTTTCGATTCTTTTTTCGATTGCACTTTCACAATTGGGATTTTCAGCGGCTTACACAGTTTTCACCGCCACTAACTTGAAAGTGTTTTGTGAAAACGCTCTTAACGTCCCAGTTGATTCGATTCCCTTAAGTGCTTATATCATTCTACAGGCGCTTATTTTCATTCCTCTTTCGCTGACGAGAAATATTACGAAATTAAGTGGCACGGCCCTGATCGCGGATCTTTTCATCCTGCTGGGTTTACTATACATCTATTACTATCCCGCACTGTACATTGCTAAACATGGTATGGCGACAGATTCTGTACTCTTTTTCAATAGTACTAATTGGTCACTTTTCATTGGTACGGCTATTTTCACTTTCGAAGGTATTGGACTATTGATTCCAATTCAAGAAAGTATGAGAAAACCTCAACATTTTTATCCTTCTCTCGGGTTCGTCATGTTCATTGTGACTTTCATTTTCATCTCTAGTGGCTTATTATGTTACTGTGCGTTTGGTGCTAAAGTGGAGACTGTAGTTTTGTTAAACTTCCCTCAGGATAGCATAGCTACAATGTCGGTGCAACTAATCTATTCCTTGGCAATTCTTTTATCGACGCCTTTACAACTTTTCCCTGCAATTCGCATTTTCGAAACCTGGACTTTCCCATCAAATGCCTCTGGTAAACATAACCATCGTGTTAAATGGTTAAAAAATTACTTCCGCACAGGTATAGTAATATTTACGGCACTTCTAGCATGGGTTGGTGCTAATGATCTGGATAAATTCGTTTCGCTCGTGGGATCCTTCGCATGCATACCCTTGATCTACGTGTATCCTCCATTGTTGCATCTAAAATCTTCTGGGCCAGATACATCCAAGATAATCCTGCTGGGTGACTTGCTGATTTTTCTGTTTGGCATGGGCGTAATGACATACACTTCTTACCAGAATATAGTACTTTGGGGCAATTAAATTCGTTATCAAGGAAAAAAAAAAGAAAAAATAGGCAATAATAATAATAAATATTTATTAGCATGAGGTAATAATATTTTCCCAAGCTAAATGCTACTCATGGGAATAAGCTGAAGAGAAATATACTACCATAAATATTTTATTCGGCGGCTAATATTCGTTATAATACTTTATATGATTCTTATAAACTGTTCATCCTTCGTACTGAGTGATTATCAGAATCTACCTTTAAGTAATAAGCAAGGGTTTGCCACCCACTAAGAGTTGACCACTTCAACTGTACAATTCAATTAGGTGAGAAACCAATAAATAAGAAGTTGTGACGATCGAAATGCCTCCAAAAGAAGATTGGGAGAAGCAGAAGACCCCTGCTGAAGGTACTGGTGATGAAAATGCCGAGGAAGACAAGGGCAATCCACTTTCTGAAGGTGATATCCAAGTGCTGAAGACCTATGGTGCAGCACCATATGCTGGAAAGTTAAAACAGACTGAAAATGATCTTCAGGAAATTGAAAAACGTATTAAGGAGAAAGCTGGTGTTAAAGAAAGCGATACTGGGTTAGCACCGTCACATCTTTGGGACATTATGGGGGATCGTCAAAGGTTGAGTGAAGAGCATCCATTGCAAGTGGCACGTTGTACTAAGATTATCAAGAATAGTGAATCCGGTGAGAATGGGGAAGGACTTGATGGTGCTGCAGGTCCAGGTGCCACATCTGAGAATCGTGATGCAGATGATGCAGATGAAGACGAGGATGCCAAATACGTGATTAATTTAAAGCAAATCGCCAAATTCGTGGTAGGATTGGGTGAACGTGTTTCACCAACAGATATCGAGGAAGGTATGCGTGTGGGTGTGGACAGGTCCAAATACCACATTGAATTACCATTACCACCAAGAATTGATCCATCGGTGACGATGATGACTGTGGAGGAAAAACCGGATGTTACGTATAGTGATGTTGGTGGTAGTAAAGATCAGATTGAGAAATTGAGAGAAGTTGTGGAACTACCACTGTTGTCACCAGAAAGATTTGCTAAATTAGGGATCGATCCACCAAAGGGTATCTTACTTTATGGACCTCCTGGTACGGGTAAAACTTTATGTGCTCGTGCTGTTGCCAATAGAACGGATGCAACTTTCATAAGAGTTATTGGATCTGAATTGGTTCAGAAATATGTAGGTGAAGGTGCTCGTATGGTTAGAGAACTGTTTGAAATGGCACGTTCTAAGAAGGCATGTATTGTATTTTTCGATGAAATTGATGCAATTGGTGGTGCTCGTTTTGATGATGGTGCTGGTGGTGATAATGAGGTTCAAAGAACGCTGTTAGAGTTGATTACGCAATTGGACGGGTTCGATCCTCGTGGTAACATTAAGGTTATGTTTGCAACGAATAGACCAACTACATTAGACCCTGCATTAATAAGACCTGGTAGAATCGATCGTAAGGTTGAATTCTCACTTCCTGATCTGGAGGGCCGTGCCAACGTTTTCCGTATCCATTCGAAGTCCATGAGTGTTGAACGTGGTATCAGATGGGAGCTAATTTCAAGATTATGTCCAAACTCAACGGGTGCAGAATTAAGATCTGTTTGTACAGAAGCAGGTATGTTCGCAATTAGAGCTAGAAGGAAGGTGGCAACTGAAAAGGATTTCTTACAGGCAGTCGAAAAAGTCATCAACGGTTACAAGAAATTCAGTTCGACCTCTCGTTACATGCAATACAACTAGAATTTAAGAGAGGAAGAGGAAAAACGAAAAATACATATATGTATAGTACATAGTAATAAAATAAAAAAGAATAAAATTTTAAAGAACTTAATGAATGCATTGCAATCCCGTTCTGATTTTGTCGTTAACTCATTCCCACCAACTGACAAGTCCCATACCATCAGTTTGGCAGCTACCTAGTAGCGCATATGCCGGACTCTTTTTTTCATTATATGGGACGCCGGCCTCTTCAGCCTGTTGTCGTTCTTGCTCTTCCTGTTCCCTCTCTTTAGGACTCTTTGGCTTGACATCTACGAATACCTCTTGTTCGATTCTAAATCTAATCTTTTCATTAACGTCAAAGAATAATTGTGTACCTTCGTCCATAGGCCATACCCATGCATTATCATCAGGACTATAGTGACAACCTTCAAATAGCATATTCTGTGGTATGAAAATATCGTTGAAAAGCCCCAGCAGTGATACTTTTATACCTTCAACCGTGCATTTGGAAATCCATCCTGTAATTACTTCACCAACAAACGGTTTAAATACAAGCGCTCTAAAAGTAACGTTGATGTACGAAGCACCGTCTCCAGGTCTTAATTGACCTTCGTCCACATCCAAGATGTCATAAATCGTGACACACAATCCAAGGTGTGGGATCACTTTATTTGCGTATCCATTGTTCAATTCATGCGTTATCGATGCAATGGTGTCCCTGTGAAACTGATCCGGAGGGATCCTTACTAATTCTGTAATTTTGGATAAAATGAACATGGGATTAAACACCAGAACCAGCTGCTGATACCGGAATTCTACGGATAATTGGTTCTTTATTCTTATAGTTCTTTGTATATGGCGTTAAAATGAAAAAAAATTTCGGCGATGAGATGAGATGAAATGAAAATGAGATGAGATGAGCTTTTACAATCAACAAAAAAAAAACCAAATCCAACTGGAAAAAAGCATTAGACGTCCATTATCATGTCGAAAAGATTCAACAAGAAAAATTCTCAGAAGTACGTTGTGGTACGCAGACCTCATGATGATCCAAAGTACTTCGATAACGATGCATCCGAGCATGTTCTTGTGCCAGCATCAAATCCTAACAACGTAAAGGCTGCTGAAAGACCACCGCCATTGGTAGAAGAACCTGTCGAAAAACCTTCTAATAAGAATGAACACATTGGTGATGCTATCCTGTATGGTATTGGTTTTGACGATTCGAAATATGACTACACACAGCATTTAAAACCTATAGGAACGGATCCGGCAAATTCACTCTTTATTCCTGCAAAGAAACCTGTTAATAAGGCTAAGACGAAGAAGTCCATCGACGATCTCTTTGTAGAGCCTCAGTACCAGAATGCTGACCGTAGTAAGGGCGATTCAGCTTTCATTAGAGGTTTAGCCAAACAAGAGTATCTGGAACGTCAACAAAATATTGCAGATGAGCTGACGGGATTTAGACCTGAGATGAATCCAGCTTTAAGAGAAGTCTTGGAAGCTTTGGAAGATGAAGCATATGTAGTTAACGAGGACAGAGAGCTGAGAAGACAGCAGAAAAAAGATGAAGAAGAGCAAGGCGATAACGATGATGATGTATTCCAGCAACTGCTTGAAGGTGGGGAAGCAGAGGATGAAGAAGAATTTGAAGATAACCTAGAAGAGTGGGATATAGACAACCTGGATACATATGAGGACGAAAATTATCGCAAGGAGATGGAAGAACTAGACAATGTGGAAAATCTGGAAGATTTAAAAAACATAGATTATCAAGCAGATGTGCAAAGGTTCAAAAAGGAACAGAAGAAAGATCTTCCAGATGATGAAATATCGTCTGCGGGACCACAGAGTGTAGAACCTGAAGATGATGATGAAGAACAAGAAGAACAAGAAGAACAAGAAGAACAAGAAGAACAAGATGGTCTTGGCGAGCTGCCAAGTCTCCAACAGAAACAAGGTGGAAAGGGTAAGAGACGCAAAGACCGCCAAAAGATGGGTGCGAAATCTGATCTAACAGGCTTTTCGATGAGTTCTAGCGCAATTGCCCGTACTGAGACCATGACCATACTGGATGATAAGTATGATAATGTCATTTCAGGCTATGAAAACTATCAAGATGAGCAAGAAGATTTAGAAGAAAAGCACAGTAAACCTTTCGACATGTCACAGGAAAGACCAGACTTCGAATCGATGCTAGACGACTTCTTGGATAACTACGAATTGGAGAAAGGTGGTCGTGACTTCAGTAGAAAAGATCAAGAAGTAGAAAATATGAAAAGAGCTGCCGATGAAGTCAGTAAGGGAAAACTTTCACAGCGTAGAAACAAGGAACGCAGCGCGAAGAGCACCAAGGGTATTACTAGTGGTTTAGGCAGCTTACATATATAGCCGCTGAGGATATTTCACGTGTATTCAACACCGTGTGATATTCACATGGTTCTTCGTTTTTTCTAGGGTTTTATTGTTTTGATTATTGTATATATAAATAAGTAAGATTCACAAAATAAACTTAAAGATACAACATGGTATTGTAAACATCAAGGAGGACAACAAACACTATTAGGATTATCAAAGGTTTACAATCAGTACAAATTGAATATGAGCAGTGAAATGGATCAAATCAAACAGCAGATAGCTGATTTGCAGAGGTTGGTTAAGAAACAAAGTCTAATCATTTCAAAGACAGGTCAAAATGTACTTGAGATGCAAATGTCGAAGCAAAGATCGGATGTAAATGCAATTGGACCTAAGGCACCAGAATCTAAACATGGGATTTCTCAATTAGAAGCTAATGATGTTGTCACAAATGAAGATCTAGTCCAACTGGTTGGAGAGTTACAAGGTCAATTGGATACTATTGAAGAAAGAAGCGTTAGAAGATTGGTAAATGCTTCTAAAACGCAGTCTGTTGATATCTTAGCACCTTTGCCCAATGCAGATGGAGAGATTCCCAAGGGAGGATCTGATGGAGTTTTCCCTACGACTTTAGAGGATTTTGAGACTATAAATGACGTGGCACTGTTCAAGCTGGCAAAATTTTACGAATTATTACCACCAAGTTTAAAAGAGCAAGAGAAATTTGAAGATTTCATGGAGGGTAAAGTGCAGGAATTTCATATCAGTGAAATGCCGGATGAAGAAGTTGAAAGAGAGTTGAAAAATTATTCATCAGGTCAATTGGAGGATACTTTTAACGACCTAGCTAGATACTTAGGTTTGAGACCAAGAAGGGGGGCAGCTACATGGTAAGAGGATTCATAGAATCTTTTTTTCTTTCTCTCTTTTTTTTTTTTTTTTGTTGTTGTTTTTTTCTTTCATACATAAAAGCTTGATTTGTATTTCTATAATACAATGTTTTCATAAGTGATTAACTACTGAACTATTTGACACTACTGCGTTTGGAAGGCGGTAAATTGTCGTTTTTGGTACGTTTAAAAGGATTCTTTGGTTGCAATGGCTGTGCATTGGGGAAAATCGCAGCATCTTGTTCTTTGACAACCCTTTTCCAATCTACTGGTTTTCTTATGTATTGGTCCAAATGCCAATTCTTCCAAACACGTCTACCATAACTGCTGTTTTTAACCTTATCAGACTCTTTCAATAAGGCACCAGCAATACGTTCCTTGTAAAGGGTCAATCTAGCTGTAAATTCCCATAGTTTATCCACAACGTGAGACCCATATGCATTACATGACATGTTGACGACGTCTTTACACAAGACGTTCAGAAGTAATTTCCTCTTGATGGTATCCACACTTTTTGGTTTAAGAATATGTTCCACAACGTGAGAGAAAACACCATGATAACACATTTGCAAAAACCTTTCTTCTGGGAGATTCAACATGCTTTCGATTGTAATATCGGAAAATGTAGAATCGTAATCAATTAACTGTTCTAAAAACAAAGAGCGCCTTCTCTCCTCTGCAGTGGGCCAATCATCCTTCGTGTTACCCAAGGTGGATGAACTCAACAATAAGCAACTCTCCAAGATGTTTTTGTCTTCCTTTTGTTCAGGATAGTATTTGGACACTAGTTGATTTATAACTTCGTCCCTCAGATAATTCCCTTCTTTTATGCTTGCCTCAATGATAGATGTACCGAAATCGATATTGGAATTCAACAACATACTCAATTGTGGTACCAAAGCCTGTAAAACTTCTTTGATGTCTTTATCCTTCAAATGTCTAAGAAGCGCTTGCACAACAAACGCACCTGTAGTATCTCTTTGAGCCAGTTTAGTTATCCTTGATTTCATGTAAAGATGGTATAGCCTTTCCACATACTTGATCCTGGCAAAGCTAATGACGTTTTCTAGGAAATGAGATCCCACCGGATCCGAGAGTAGATACTCCAAAAAGGCTTCTTCTTTGGGGTCAGTTTCCTCGGTCGTATTAAATACAAGTCTCCAAAACGATCTTTCTCTGTCAAATATACCTTCAACTTGTATGACCAATTGTATAACGGGAGAAGCTACCGGATCTACACATAGTTCTCTGAATTTCGTCACACACGTAGGGCTAACCTCAGAACGTGATGGAGAGTTGTTGGTAAAGTTGGAATATAAAATTTTAAGGAATTCCCTCAACTCCAATTTAAACGATTCTGGTGTCTGGTAGACCCTATTGAAATCTTCGTTGTCTTTGATATCAATCATTTTTCTTGCAATTTTAGATTTCTTTGACCTCAAAGTGGAATTATTCTGGGTAGTCTTGGGTAGATTTTTGGATGCTAAAATCAGAATCAATAGTCTGAGAACGTGAGACGCATATTTATGTGTAACCATTGATCTAAGATGTGGTTTAACTTCATTTAACATGTAAAGAAAAACATTTTCCATAGTGATGAAGGAATCTTCTTCAGTTTCACCATCGAAACTTGGTGTTAATAGTTCCTTTTCCACCAATGCTGCTCCTCTCACCAATAGGGTTTCCAGGACATGAGATGCATATTTATGACATGATAAATTGTAAAATACACCATTGAAAGCCTTGAAGATTGATTTAAGCTGATGATCATCACAATCCAAAATCAATCTCTCCATAAGTTTGGAACAGATTTGTGAGATGACCAATTTTAGCTCCTTGCCTCGGATCTCTTCGATGACATTCGTAACAAACTGGTGTTTCTCTTCACTGCTATCAAATGCATCCATAGATAAATTAGCTTCTACTTGTTTGAAGTACTCGAGTTCCTCTCTATCAAGAACACCAAAGAACATTCGAGGATTGGAATCATCTCCCTCAGTTCCATCGAAATCATTCTGTTCATCTTGCTCATCGAATTCTTTAGTTGGTTTAAATTGGTCTTTTTCTTGCTTCTTCAGCAATTTTCTTCCTCTAGGCTTACCCATAGTGATTTCGAAGTTTGTCAAAAATACAGATATAGGCTAGTCAGATATTTTTGTGGTTAAAGGGAACTTTAGAACTCGTAAAGTATCAATTACTCTTAACCTCATCTCATCTCATCTCATCTTATTCAATCGATTTGAAAAATTTCAAGTATCACGTGATATAAAACTACGTTAAAAAAAAAATCTATATTGGAAAATAATAATATCTAACAAATATGCTAATATAATTTGCTATATTAGTCGTCTTGATCCCAACTACCTGGTTTCTTTGCCTGAGGTGGTGCTGGACCACCTGCTCTCTTAGCCATAATAATTTGGTCAACTGAAAGAACAGTAGTAGCTGCCTCTGTAGCGACGTTAACGGCAAATTTCTTTGGTGCTAGCAAATCGTAAATACCATCTTCTCTGACATCTGCTAGTCCATCTGATGTATCTTTCAAAATATCAACACCCTTGAAAAGACATTCCTTTTTAGCTTTTTCTTCATCCTCTTCCCCAGAGATAACGGTATGCGCAGCATAAAGATTAGGTAAAACTTCATTAACTTCCAAGCCCGCTGTATCTGCTAAAGTACGTGGAACAACCTCAAAGGCTAGTGCAAATTGTTTAATTGCTAATTGCAAAAGACCTGGTGTCCTTTCACCGTATTTTGTAATTCTAGAGACTAATTCAATCTCGGTAGCACCTGCACCTGGGAGTAATTTACCACCATTTGGCGTCATTAAACCTTTAGTGGCAGCAACACCATCATTAATTGCTCTTTCGATATCATCCAGATTGTTCTGCGTAGCACCCCGTAAGATAATTGTGGAGGTACGTGTTGCTTCTTCCAATTCCTGTTTAAAGATTGTAATCCTATCACCACCGATTTCCATCGTTCCAACGGTTTCTACAACACCGATTTCTTCAGGAGTTGGTGCGCCCAATCTTGGTAATGGGGTTGCACCACATACCCTGCATATTCTTCTCAACTCAAATTTACTTGGAACTTTTAAGACTAAAATGTTGTATCTGTTCAAATAATGTAATGCCAATTCACCCACACCTGCACCGGCTACCACACACTTCACACCCATATCTGCAATTTCCTTCATCATTGCATCAATTTGTTTTTCTTCGCCCTTGGAGAAATCTAACATTTCTTGAGCATTATGTAACAGCACCGTACCCTTGGTCTCTGTGTTGGCAATATCTATGGGGCAGGTGAAAACAGCAACTTTATGCTTACCGCCTTCTGGTAATGATTTAACATGACCTTCAGGTTCACGGTTGAAAACCATACCTTTAATTACAGATGAATTGGAAAGAGATCCACCCATGATTTTAACAACCCTAATAGAATCCACGCTAAAAAATGGTATAGTACCCTGGGAAGTTTTAGGTAAGACATGAGAAACTGCTTCTGCAACCAATTCACTTAATAAGTCTTCGGATCCATATTTCTTAGATGCAATGACCGGTTTAATTACCTTAATCAATTCTTGGGGATTACTTTTATCGACAACATCCTCCACAACTAACTTATCCAATTCTTCTAATGTAAAATTTTTAGCCATATTAAAACCCTGGATAATTTCGACGGCTGAAAGACCCAATGCAATCAATTTTTCACACACTATAAGCAATTCACCGGCAAGAACCATGACGAAATTAGTGTTATCTCCCATATCCATCTTTTGCTGTTCAGTGGCCATTACAAGAACCTTTACAGCTGGATGAATAATATCTAATTCTCTCAACATGGTAGCAGCATCATTTGTAACTAAAATTTTACCCAAATGATTCACAATAATTTTATTTCTACCACATGGACCCATAGATGTTAAACACATCTGATGAATTTCACGAATGGCAGCAATAGATTTATTGATCTGACCATCGGCATTGGAGTAACTGCTGTAACCCTGTTTGAAAAGACCACTATTGAGATTCTGTGGCAATTTAAGAGACATATTGAGTTGACCTGCTTAGAGTATAGAGTCTCTATGATAATCTTTCCAATTGGTTTCTGACTTGTTAGTTTAATTCAAGATTTTTTTTCAAGTTCAGTTCTCTTTTTTTTCTTCCCAACATTAAAAAAAAAAAAAAAAAAAAAAAAAAAAATGTTTGCCACCATAATGAAAAGCGAAAAGAGAAAAGAGACAGTGGGAAAAGCTATAATAACATGTAAAAAGGTTGGATACCTTCTAGATTAGCTCCCATTAGGAGAGAACTGTTAGAATTCGGTACTTGTAGTCTTTCCCTGTGACCACATATCCTTGTTATATTCCAATTGTTTTCAGTGACTCAGTATAATTTGTGTGCTTCACTAGCTCAGTCGGAAGAGCGTCAGTCTCATAATCTGAAGGTCGAGAGTTCGAACCTCCCGTGGAGCATCTTTTTGCTGGAGCGGAGCACTACTCCAAGTGTTTGCTTAGTCCATTTTGGCTAGGTATTCTAAGAAAATTAATTAGTAGTGTATGTTTGAAATACATCTCTGTATTTTATTTGTTTTCTAATATTGAATTGTCCTGAAGTTTCTTATTAGTCCTCTATTCGAATCTTTCCAGAAGAATAACTTGATATACTTTTTTTTTTCTTGATTAAGGCGGTAAGCTTACAAGCTGACTGCCAGGGTAAAAACAACATAACAGTAAACTATCATTTGATATTTTAGCAACTAAAAAGCCTCTTATCGAGGGTTTAACTGCATTGTGATTTAGTTGAATTGCATTGTGGTAAATTATCCATCCACATCAATTACAGATTCTCGTCATTACTTTGAAATTAGGAGGCTAAAAAGATTGGAATTGTGATGATATCCAACTCTATTGATTACGATCCGTTTGAAGACATCACCAACATTTTATCAGCAAAGGAGTCTCTTAATGAGATTGACAAATTGATATGTGCAACTAGACACTACAAGTTACGATTGACAGATGAAATACAAGAGAGTGAGGAGCATAACGATAGTGAAAAGGTGGTTGAAAATTTAAATGAAAATAAATTTGATTTTGGTAAGGTGTTTCGAGAAATTGAGGAAACTAAAAATTTTGCAGCTGGTACTCAATCGACAATTTCACAGTTGACAGAAGGAATCTCGCATTTAGATAGTGCAAAGAGAAATTTGACTCAATGTATGACTTTATTTCAGAACTTAAAGATCTTGACAGACAGTTATTTCCAATGCAAGGAATTGATCAGCAGAGGTGCATACAGGGAAATGGCCTCTTCATATAAAATTATGTGCTCATTGGCGGAGAATACTTTTAAACCCTATAAATCTGTGGATGAAATAAACAAACTACTAGCTTCTATTTCACGTTTAAGGGCGGATACTTTTGAAAGGATTAAACATAGTTATTCAAGGGTACTGAGTTGTAAGGTTCCCGAAAGTGAGGCTATTGACGCTGAGTTAAGAGAAGGTGCTTGTGATATTTTAGATTCAGATTCAAGTGGCAAAGCTCAAATTATTGATAGTTGTCTGAAAAAACTACTTGGTGAAATTAGCGAAATTTTTAGGATTGATGATGAGGCAGGTTCTTTAGAGAATATTTCTAGAAGGTACATTTTTTTCAAGAAAGTTTTAAACAGCTTTAATTCAAAATTTGCGCGTTATTTCTTTTCAGAGTGGGAAATGCCATTAAGATTAACTTCAGCTTTCTTTAAGATGACAGCCAAAGATCTAGAAATTCTTCTGAAAAAAGAGTTTCAAGGTAAAAATGCATCAATTGACCTGTTCATGAGGGCATTGCAGGAAACTTTAGACTTTGAAAAATATATTGATGTGAGATTTTCTAATAAACTTCGTGAAACGAAATTGTCACAGTTTTTTGAACCATACCTAACACTATGGGTTAGTCACCAGGATAAAATGATGAATGAAAAGCTTCTCTCCTACATGAGTAGGGGGGACTTAGATTCAACTTTAGAAGATGCGCTGGTCATGCCATCGAGTGCCGATTTGTTTAGAACTTATCGTTCAGTTTTGACTCAAACTTTCGAACTAATTGAGAATAATACGAATAATGGTATCTTGGTAGCACTGGCGAATTTCTTCACTAAATGGTTAATCGCATATTCCAGTAGAATTTTGCAACCGCTTATTCTACCTGATTCGGAAGAAATGCAAAATAAGGAAGAAACAATTAGATATACAGTAATCATGATCAATACCGCTGATTACTGCTCTGTGACTATCGCACAATTGGAAGAAAAATTGTCAGAGTTGAGTCCAAATCCAGAAAAGATATCACAAAATTTTGTCGTTGTGAGAGATACTTATGACGGACTTTCAGCGAAGGGCAATTCAATTCTTTTGAACCGTGTTCTCTCTGTTGATTTGGCATTTGTAGCAAGGGAATTTAACAATGTTGATTGGGCAAGAGTTATAGTGGAAAATTATAGTAGATATATGACAACGTTGAAAGAAATACTCTGCTTCAATCCGTCACCAGGCAAGAAATCTACTCTACAATTAATTCTATCACAGTTTAATCGAGATGTTTACAGCTGGAACTTTTTGGACAAAGTCATCGATCAAGTGACACAGGAATTTACTAGTTATATTATTAGACTATTACAACCTATGCCGCCATTTGCTACCCCTTCGAGTAATAGAAAATTTGATCCTACAAAAGTTGTGAATATTGGTGAACAACTTTTGTTAGATGCGGAATTGCTCAAAGAAATATTCCATAGTTTACCTGGTAGTGTTTCTGATGAGGTCAGTAGTACTCAAGCTACGGCATTTAAAAGAGTTAAAAGGCATATTGATTCTAATTTGACGCAGATTTTGCAATTTATCAAAATATTGGTAGCGCCATTTAACTCAGTGGATGATTACCATGAGGCATATCAGAAATTAACGGATGGTAATACCAGTAGCATTGTATGGGCATACTTACTGTCATTGAAGGGAATTCCTTGGGATTTTAACCTGTGGAAACAACATTGGAATGCCTTTGATATGGATTGCGATTCCCATAGTGACAATGCTGATAGTACGAATTTATTCATTTTCAAGTGGAATACTAAGTTACTCACTCAATTTGAGTACAACCTATTGAGAATCCAAGATCCAACATGGTCCAAGTTTGTGAAAGAGGAGTTGGAGGTGAAATCCCCATCAAGAAACCTTTCTAAGATTAGAGTCCCTACAAATTCAAAAGCATACCAACCATCTCCTTTAGAAAGACAAGGTTCAGGACAACAACAACAACAGCAGCAGCAGCAACAGTCACCACAAGGCACGCCTTCCTCACCGTTAATAAACGTCAAAACTTTGATGACGAACAGCAGATTTTTTGACAGAGGTAGCTAGACTCAAATAGAACATATAAATCGATCCTTTCGTCTACATAATGCGAATTAATTAATACCTGTAACTAACCTGAGCTCCAACTTGATGATCATTGGTAGAAAATGATTTGAATTGAACGGTCTCACTATTATTAATGGGTTTATTATCAGAATCACTCCATTCTAGTGGAACTTTCGCATTAGCGTCTGTGTATGCCAATACGTTAAATGTATAATTGCCCTCATTATTGAGTTCAGGAAGAAAAGTGACACTTGCGGTAATCTGTCTTATGAGGGATCTTATCTGATTTTGAGTCTCATTGGAATCCACTTCTTGTGGCAATTCTGCTTGGTCCGTTTCCAGTTTACTGAACTGTACCACATCGAATGACCATTCTTCTACCTTATCACCTTCATCCTTGTCAACAACGCATAAAACCAACCTATTGCATTTTCCACCAAGTAACCATTTATGAACCTGTGTCAATATTCTTCTGATGTATGCCTTTAATTCTTCGTCATGGGTTTTGAGCAATGTTAATCCATATTTCCTAACCGTTGTGAAGTCTTCTTGTGGATACACACCTCTCTGGTAGAGAATTGAATTGATGCTGTACTCGAAAAATTCAGTAATAGTTCTAGTTGATCCCCTCAGTGAAATTGTGTTCGACATATACAATCTGATTTTTGTGATGATTATTACTTTGAAAGGTCAGTTTTATCTGAAGATTGATAAACTCGAAAAGTCTTGTCAAAAGTACCAACTGTAGAAAGGGACTTTCTTCTAGCCTTGAGAAATTTAACAAAAAATCTGTGGCGAAATGGTATGTGAAGATTATTGATAGCGACTGAACCACTTGAACGTTAGAACAATCCTACTAACCATCATCATTCTTGTAGCACGGTGTTAAAAGGAAACAATGGACTCAAGAATTGTTGAAACAAAAGAAGGAGCAAGATCGTAAAAAAATCATCCATTATAAAGGTCTAGTGGATAAGCTATTAGATTCTAGAGATGCAAAAGTATACAATATAGAAGTCTTCAAGGATACGACACAACTATTGAGGATAAACCCGGAGTACAATGCAGGTTGGAATTACAGAAGGGATATAATAACCAATCTGTCATCTGAATTGAGTCAAAAGTTCTGGGAGGAGGAGTTGGCCTTCAGTATGGCATTACTGAAAGACTATCCCAAGGTATATTGGATTTGGAATCATAGAAAATGGACTTTGGAAAATCACGTAGATAAGTCGGTTAAAATATGGTTAAGAGAACTAGCAATAGTCAGTAAACTATTGGAGATGGATCCAAGAAATTTCCATGGCTGGCACTATAGAAGAATTCTCGTTGGAAGAGTCGAAGTCATGACTGGTCAAAGCAGAGATCGAGAAGAATTACAATATGCAGTTGATAATATTAACAAAAACATTTCTAACTATTCAGCATGGCATCAAAAGGCAACTTTAATTCCGAAGATGTTTAATAGGGGCGAAATCAAGGACAAGAAGAAATTTGTGGAAAATGAATTTGCTTATATTACGAATGCTATTTATACAGATGCAGAAGATCAATCTGTATGGTTTTACATCGAATGGTTTGTCAAAAACAGCATAGTCATTGATGCTTTGGAACGTTCTGAATTGATTCAAAAACTAAAGGAATTACAGGAGAATGTCTTGGCTATCAACGAGGATGATCTAGAATTTTCAGGTAGACATAACAACTGGTGTCTCAAAATACTAATTGTACTAGAAGACATTCAGAAAAGTTTGGGAGTTGAATTTTCTCCCCATTCACCTGAATACTTAGCACAACTGATTGAGGCTGACCCTATGAGAAAGAACAGATATTTACATTTATTACATAGGAAATGAGAAGGCACATTGCATCATTGTATTATACTTTGGCGTCTGCGATATTAGAAGAATTAGGACAACTTTTAACTTCATCCTGCACTAATTGAGGTGAAAGTACATACCTCCTCTCTCGTACTGAATAATCGCGGGGTGAAGTGAAATATGGATCCATTTCGATTTCCCTTTCGCTAAAGTCTTGAATACCGAATTCAGGACCCGCATGTTTTTTCAATTCAATAAATTTCTCTAATCCAAAACCATTGATACTTGAAGGGATATTACTTTTAAGATCGCATATGTCAAAAGAATTGATGTAGAAATTTAGAATGTCAAAATAGGCCTCGTTCAACGAGTAATTATCAGTCTCTAAATTATGTCTGGCAATTAATTGCGACCAATTCACTTCAGGTCTTAAGATTTGATGTGAAATTTTTAATATCGCCAATGCAATTGTATGTTGAGGAACAGTTAATAGTGTATCCAATTTCAAAACGTCATATCCGATAATCCATGCCAGTAAACAGATTTCATAATCCAGATTAAAAATTTTACCAAATTTTACAACACATTCATCAACGTGAAGAAAGTTATTTGTCCTATAATCGAATGAACACGATTCCAGTATTCGAAGTTCAATCTGGAACACGCCTTTTTTACAATTGTCTAACATTTCCGTGCTGGGTTTAGGGACATTCCTTAACTTCAGCGAAACGCTGCAAATTTCGTTGGCCTTCTTGATGGTTTCCACCTGTTTGCAACTTAACAAAAGGCTGCTTGTCGCCACTGTATAGCATAATTCAGTCTCAAATCTGTTAAAGACGTGATACCTCTGGTAAAAGTATATAGCAGTTTCTAATGTTCTACGTGGGAAATTCAGTTGCACGCATATTTCACTCATAAACTTTATCACTGCTAATTTCTTCTGATTATATGCACGTTGGTCTGATATGGTGTCTCTTTGAAGCCTTGTAAGTTCTCTCTTGGTCAAATAAGGTCGGGAAAGGAGCAACTGTGTGTCAAACTTCGTCGTCATGTTTAAATTAAAGATGCTTTGGTAATCCTGAGTGTTGAATAGATCTCAATACTTGAATCATTAATGGAATAGATCAGCTTCTTGTAGCTCATCTGATCCATTCCATTTCATCCATCGCTCGCTACCTTGGTGAAATATTTGACCACTATACAAAGCTCATCACGCGCTACGAGCAGGATGCTAAGATCTATAATGCTATTTGTATACTATCTAAGAGATCTACTGCTTGAGTAGTTTCGATGTTAAAGATTCCAAGTCCTCCAGTGTTTGTGGTTCTTCCACTTCTACCACGCCGTCTTTTTGTCCTTCTTGTTCTTGTTCTTGTTCTTTGTTAGCGGCGTGCTTCTTCCTAGGTGGTTCCTCATAATCTGATTCTTCCTCCTGTGACGGTGTTTCTTGAGCTTCATCTCCCGATTCTTCCTCTAGATCATCGCTTAGGTTACCTGTTCCCAGCACTACTGCTGGTTCTTCTTCATCTTCGCTGTATTCATCGTTTTCCTCCATTTCACGTCTTAGGAGTTCTAGTTGTCTTCTCTTCTTTTCTTGTTTCTTTTCCTTTGCCAATTGCTTGTCTTCAACATCTTTTTGAGCCATGATTTCTGCTTCTTTTGTCAAAAATTCCTGCTTTTGACTCTTTGCATCGCCCTTCTCATGGAATTGTTCTTCATCTTCTAATTCGTAAATTGGGTGTGCCTCTCCCTCATCATCAAAAACCATCTTTGATGGATTGCCCTTCGACGCTAGAGAAGCCTTCTTTGATAATGCTTTCTTCATCGATCTCTTTGACTGAGGTGCAATTAATGGCGGCAGTTCTTCTTCCTTCAACTGATGGTCGCCACGTTTTAAGGATAAGAAATCTTCATTTTCATCTTCTTGGGCTTGAGATTTAGTAATGTTTAGATAATGTTCACTTAGAACAGTTTGGTTTTTACGTTCAAACATTTTATCAAATTTAGTTTTACCTTCGTTGGGTTTTTTCTCGATTTCACCGTTTTCATTAGCTTTGTTCAATGTTAAAAGCTGCCTTGGGGCATTCTTCAAGTCTTTTGAACGCTCAATAGCTCTCATACCTTTAATCTTAATCCGTGGTGCACCTGGTAGCCCTAATGATTGGGCAAATTCTTCTGTGGGTAATTGATCGAACTTGAAAACTTCATGGTCCTTTTGAATGTAAATTGATCTAACGTACGATATGAATGCCTTCTGACCCAAATACTTTAACTCCGGATCTTTGAACAATAGTGATTGCAATTGAGGTTTAATAGATTTCTTCTTGGATTGTTTGATGGTTAACATATTTGGTTCAATCTTTCTAGATTTTAACCTTTGTAGGAAAGGTTCATTCTCCTGTGGTGTTAACATGACTAGTGATTTCCCCTGCTTACCAAACCTCGCAGATCTACCAACTCTATGAATATAAGTATCGACATTTTCTGGACAATCCACTTGCACAACCCAATCGACTGCAGGGAAATCAATACCTCTCGATACCACATCTGTTGCGATTAAACAAACCTGCTGGGCTCTACTAAATTTATCTAAAGTTTCTGTACGTGCCCTTTGTTTCTGTCTACCATGAAGATGCATTAATGACATACCAGGCTGCAATTTCCTAAAAGTTTCATAGACAAAGTGTACCTGTTTAGAACTCGATAAAAATATAATCATCTTATTCTTCAAGTGGGTCTTTATGAAACTGAAGAGCGTATCCAATTTATCTGCCAATTCTACAACAATATAGTGCTGTTGCAATGTTTCTGGAGTCGCCGGCAGCGAACCGCTCACGTTAGCGGGTGCTCCCACAGTTTTGTAATCTGTAAGCGACAATCTTGCCAAATCGTTCAACGATTGTGACTGGGTTGCAGAGAAGAGTAGCGTCTGTCTCAGTGGTGGTAAGTTACCAACAATAGCATCTAACGTCTTTTGAAATCCCATATCAAGACATCTATCAGCTTCGTCAAGCACTAAAATTTGTAAATTATCAGTATTAAGACCAACGGCTTGATCCATATGTTGTAAGATTCTACCAGGTGTACCAATTAAAATGTTAATCTTAGAGATTCTCTGGGATTCGAACTTCACGTCTTTACCACCAATAACTAAACCTGCAGAAAATGAACAATGGGTACCAATTCTAATTAATACCTCATAAATTTGCATAGCCAATTCTCTTGTTGGTGAAATGATTAATGCACCAACACCATCGTATTCAGTCCAACCTTCTCGGTACAGCTTCTCGAGCACAGGAACTAAAAACGCCAAAGTCTTACCTGAACCTGTCTTGGCAGCCCCTAAAACATCATTACCTTTCAAAGACACAGGAATCGAATCTTTTTGGATATCAGTCAACTTAACATAGGATGCATCTTTTAACCCTCGAAGGACTGCACTACTCAATGGTAAATCCTGGAAATAAGCAGCCTTTGGATTATTAAACTCCTGTGTTTGTGTATTTAGCTTTTCAATATACTCATTCTCCTTTCTACGTAAGTCCTTACGTTGAGAAGTAGTTAGACGTTGCTTTCTAGGCATCTTGAGTCCTCTATATTGGTATCTTTAACTACTATTAGTGATAAGTTGAAATGCGATGAGCTTCTTGAAATTTTTCACTTAAGCTTTTTTGAAAAAAAAAATTCATACGATGAGCTTCAGATGAGATGAGATGGCTGAAATAAAAAATAAAAAATAAAAAAAAATAAAAAATTCCCATGAAGAAATCAGTGGGACCTTATAAAAAGTTTAGATCTACTGTATTACCTGATTTCAGACCTTCAGGATTGTTAGAGCTGGAATCTAACAACAAGGGGGGTGTTTTGTTAAAACATGTAGAGCCCGCAGATGCAAACAAACCCAATGAATACTATGCCAAGATCATTCCAAGCCAGCGACCTCTTTACAAGTTGATGGTTTATCAGGGTGATTCACTAGTGGAAGGATATGAAATGATGAACAAGAGCTGTTATGTAGTTGGCAGAGCTTCCGGTGAGACTGTTGTGGCAGATATACCTATTGATGAAGAGATGTGCTCGAAGCAACACTGTGCAATTCAGTTTCGTGAGCAAGAAGGTCAGTTGAAGGCCTATTTGATCGATTTGGAATCATCTAATGGAACTACGTTAAATGGAGAAGATATTCCTGCGTCTTATTACGTGCAGCTGCGTCCTGGAGATGTCATATCGTCACTAGAATCGCAGTATGAGCTAGTTTTCGTCAATAGCTAAAATAGAGGACTTTAAAGATATCTAATCTTATTTTTTGTCACCTTTTTATGTACAAATGCTAAATAGCTTACAATTCATCATGTTCGAAATAATCACCATCATCATCTTCGTCTTCGTCTTCGTCTGGTGCTGCACCAGCACCAGCGTTACCGTATAGTTTTGAGGTTATTGGGTAAGCTGCCTTGGACAATGAGTCGAATCTCTCTTCAAAATCCTCGGCAATAGCGGAATCGAAATTATCTTCTAGCCATTCTAAAACTTCAGTGGAAGCATCCAATAGAGTTTCTTTGTCTTGTTCTTCCAACTTTTCACCCAAATCACCATTAACTTGGTTCTTCAAAGAGTGAGCGTAGTTTTCTAGCTTGTTTCTTGATTCGATCTTTTTCTTAACGGCAGCATCTTCAGATGCAAATTTCTCTGCATCTTCCACCATTCTTTCAATTTCCTCAGGTGTCAATCTACCCTTGTCATTGGTAATGGTGATAGTCTCGACCTTACCAGTACCCTTATCGGAAGCGGTAACCTTTAAGATACCATTAGCATCCAAGGCAAATGTAACTTCAATTTGTGGAATACCCCTTGGTGCTGGTGGAATACCGGTTAATTCGAATTTACCTAGCAAATTATTATCCTTTGCCATTGCTCTTTCACCTTCATAAACCTGAATCATGACAGTTGGTTGGTTATCCACTGCAGTAGAGAAAAGTTGTGATTTTTGTGTTGGAATAGCAGTGTTTCTCTTGATCAATGGTGTCATAACACCACCGCTGGTCTCAATACCTAGAGTTAATGCATTGACATCCAATAGAACAATGTCTTCAACACCTTCTTCACCAGAAAGAACACCTGCTTGAACTGCAGCACCAAATGCAACAGCCTCATCTGGGTTGATACCCTTAGATGTCTTCTTACCGCTAAAGAAAGATTCTAGCAATTGTTGGACCTTTGGAATCCTAGTAGAACCACCAACAAGAACAATATCGTCGATATCTTTCTTCTCCAAACTGGCATCTTCAAGGACCTTTTGCACTGGCTTCAAAGTCTTCTTGAAAAGGTCCAAGTTCAATTCTTCAAACTTGGCCCTAGTTAGAGTCTCACTCAAATCGATACCATCAACAAACGAATCGATTTCAATACGTGTCGACATTTGAGATGATAATGCACGCTTTGCCTTTTCAGCTTCTCTCTTCAATTTAGCCAATGCTTTGTTGTTATCAGAAACATCCACACCGTGCTTCTTCTTGAACTGTTTAATCAATTGACGCACAATCTTATAGTCGAAATCTTCACCACCCAAGTGAGTGTCACCAGCAGTGGCTTGAACCTCAAACACACCGTTCTCAATAGATAATAGAGAAACATCAAAAGTACCACCACCAAGATCATAAACAATGATTTGGTGTTCGTCACTAGATTTATCCAATCCATAAGCAATCGCAGCTGCAGTAGGCTCATTGACGATTCTCAAAACGTTCAACCCTGCAATCGTACCTGCATCCTTGGTTGCCTGTCTTTGGGCATCGTTGAAGTATGCTGGAACCGTAACAACAGCATGTGTAACTTTCTTGCCCAAATAATCCTCTGCAATCTGC
The DNA here is from genome assembly GCA_030571545.1 of Zygosaccharomyces gambellarensis. Taxonomy (NCBI): domain Eukaryota; kingdom Fungi; phylum Ascomycota; class Saccharomycetes; order Saccharomycetales; family Saccharomycetaceae; genus Zygosaccharomyces; species Zygosaccharomyces gambellarensis. The sequence goes on from JAJLXU010000002.1 coordinate 519,728, forward strand.
TTCATTTTACTTAAAACCATACCAGAAATTTCCTCAGGCGTGAAAACTCTTTCTTCACCTTTCACCATGACCTTAACTCCTGGTTTACCCTTGTTATCAACGATATCATATGGTAAATGTTTAACATCACGCTGTACTGACTTATCATTATAACGCAAACCAATTAGACGTTTAACATCGAAAACTGTATTCTTTGGATTAGCTGCAACTTGGTTCTTTGCTGCATCACCAATTAATCTCTCCTCATCCGTAAATGCAACGTAAGATGGCGTAATACGATTACCTTGTTCATTAGCTAAAATTTCTGTCTTACCATTTTTCATAACAGCAACACACGAATACGTCGTACCCAAATCAATACCAATAACTGTACCATATCCCTCTTCTTCACCTCTTACTAGCACTGAATTTGAACGTGGTCCTAATGGTAATACCACTAGAAATAACGTGTACAGAATAACGGCCAAAGGAGCCAGCCACCTGTTTGAAAGCATATTACACTATAGCTTCTTTCCTCCTTGTTATAAATTAAGGATCACTTCTCTTATTTAGAACGACACCAATTTTTTTAACAATTCTTTCTTAGATGTTTGATATTCCTTTTATATGTTCAACGCTTCTTATGGATTTGAACACTGTGGTTTTTTAGGTACGCGTACTATTTGAAATAACACGTTGGCAATCACCGAAACGAAAAAAGAAGCGCATGGAATCTTGAAGAAAATGACAACTAAGCAGAATCAAATAGACAATAATACAGGTGATAATGATAGAAATATATACTTGACACGTATTGGATACGTTGGCGGCAAACAAGAGGTTGAGGCACTGCGACTGTGTTGGACCTGTTCTTCTCTTCTCTCTTTTTTTTTTTCAGGTTTTTTGATAAAAAAGAAGTAAAAATAAAGATAAAAAAGAAAACCGACTAGAAAGAATTTATACGTGTCCTGTCGGTGTCAATCCTTCTTGGCAAAATGCAACGTAAATTTCCGCATATTCGGTTGTTTTGATAAATACCAAACTCCGATGTTTCTACTGGTTTATATCGAGTTTTTTCAGTTTTCTGCTGGCGCCAGGTTCCTCTGTCGTTCTGTGGTGACAGTGTAACCTGGCGCCAGTAATGAAAAAAAAAATTAAAAATTAAAAAAATAAGAATCATATATAGCTACGAGATTCTAGTCGCCATTCGAGTTGCTTCAGAGCCTTTAAGGTGTTACTTCAAAGGATGTGCTTGTGGCAGCCTTTTTTCTTGCTTTTTTTCTAGCTTTCGTTTTTTTTTTTTGTTTTCTGTCTAGATCTTGCTAATGTTCGATAAGTATCTTTTGTGTTTTGTTTTATTTAAAATTCTAGCTTAGGCTATAAACAGTCCTGTAAACTTTGTTGCAGCCATAAAATACTTTGATTTATTTGGAATAATTTAGTTTGTAGAAAGGTTACTCTACTTGAGCTTAATTATCTATTATTTGCTATTAGCATGACCAGACCAAGAACCAGTCTTGTCTCCCACAGTGTTTCTAGTGAAGAAGTCACTAGAGATATTCTAGAAGCTAGAAATTCGCAGTACTATAATGAAGCTAGGACAATGAAATCTAAGGCTCCAACGGAAGTCGTTAATTTTAATGAAACTGATGGGAATCAAGAGGAATCTTCATTTGAAGAAAATGAGTTCGCCGCCTACAGCCCTGAAGCAGCAGCTTTCATACAATTTGCATCAATCAATGCTATCATCTTGGCTTCTCATGAAATGGCTACTGCCAAAACTACGACTAATGCTTCAAGCGCTAAACGTCATAGAATAAGGTTTTGGCACAATAAAAGAATAAGAAGTGATGAATCTATAAGGGAGTCGTTGGAAAGACCACCCAAAAGGCATCATGTTAGAAGATGGTTAAATAAGCCAAGAGAAGACTTGATAGATTTCGGGTTCGTGTATGAGAATCGTAATAGAGCATGCGCCATTGGTGATGAAGCCGCTCGAATTGCAACTATTCGATCTAATGCAAAGGCCGCAGCAAGGACTGGTGCAATGGAGGCAGCTAATGCGGCTCGCATGGCCAGTGTACGCTTGCATGCCAAGAGATCCATTGAGACTGGTGCCTTGGAAACAGCCAGGGTAGCCAAAGTGGTGACGGTACGCTTAAACGCCAGAAGGGCCATTCAAGCTGGTGCGCTAGAAGCTGCTAAGTTGGCACAAGAAAAATCAGTGCTACACGCAATGCAGAGTAGTATGTGTGATATTGATTCCTTTGGTGAGAGAGGAGTCGCTCAAGACTGCTCACCAATTGAATCCAAGATGTTTGAAGAGCATCCCTCACAAGCCGCCAGGACTTTCGAAGACGAAGATAGTAGTCTGGATGAAGATGTGAAAGAAGAGGTAAATTCCAGAATTACATTACTCTATGAACAGTTTGAAGCGGTCTCGCCGGCATTTCCTGAATTGGGGCCATTTATTGAACCACCCTCTGCCGTCGTTTCTCCCGTTGAAACGCAAAGCGCAGGTAAATCGGAGTTTGAATGCTTGAATTGCATCTCACCAAGGGAAGATTTGAGTTCGATGACAAAATCTCTGTTTGCTGAGTCGTTTCAAGCAGATCATGATCATGATAATTTAAATGCTGGTGAATTGACGCCTTTAACTGAAAACGAAGGTTCTGGAGAAAAAAATCCTACTGCTTCGAATACATTTGGGTGGTTTAGTAAAGAACCAAATACAACAGACAATATCAAGAACGACCCGGCCCCGATGGTTACCAGCAATTTTTGGAAATCGCTTGGTAAACAAGTTGGTCTCTGGAAAGCAAAAGAGGTCTCTGGTCCGGCGTTAGAGGTGAGATCACCCTTTGGTGATGATCAGATTGGTTACGCCTTCTGAGACTCTCAGCTAATATGCGTATGCATATATGTATATTCTTTATCCAGGAAAATAAAAACAATAGAATGTAAATCACCGTAAATCATAATTAATCAGTACATGACATGTGAGTCGAATGGAGAGGTTATTTGAAATAAGATGTACTTTGGGAAAAATAAGGAAGGACTTGGGTGCTCAAATTGATGCATTCATTTGATCATAGCGTCCTGCCATTCTTCGACCGCCTTGATGTTCGTCATCGATCACGCAGGTAGGTGTACAATGCGTTGAAAAATTCACCTTGATCTAATCTCATCTTATCCAATACGCTCGAAAATTTCGAACTACTGGTTGAGTTAATCCTCATGGCACTTCCAGATGTTCATTTGAGGCACATGAAGACGGCCCTTCGTCTTGGAAGGTATGCCTTAGATCACGGTGAGACTCCAGTTGCTTGCATCTTTGTTCACACTCCTACAGATCAAATCGTAGCATTTGGCATGAATGACACTAATAGATCCCTAACTGGTGTAGCGCATGCTGAGTTCATGGGTATAGAGCAGATTAAAGAGTCTGTTGGTCTTGATGAACTCACCGCATTCTTTAAGGATATTACACTTTATGTTACCGTGGAACCCTGCATAATGTGTGCATCTGCTCTAAAGCAGTTAGGAATTGGCAAAGTTGTTTTTGGTGCGGGAAATGATAGATTCGGTGGTAATGGTACTGTGCTGGGAATTAACCAAGATAATTGTACTATGGGTGGTAAGCATGATTCGATCCCCGGTGTACTGAGAAGAGAAGCTATCATGTTGCTAAGGCACTTTTATGTAAAATCCAATGAGAAGGCACCGAAACCAAGAACAAAGGGAGAAAGGGTTTTGGACAGAGAGAACTTTCCGCTGATGCAGTGGCAAGAATATATGGACAAGAATTCATTTGCTCGTGAATTTGGTGAGAATAAAGTTACGTGTTATGACACCAAGGCAGATTGGACGGGAGATGTCAAGTGGACATTGATCGAAGAACGTCAGGATAGCGTGTTAAAAGAATTGGAAGAAAATCACTACCAATTTGGACTTTGGTACAAGCATAAAAAGGTAAGGCGATAATTTAAAAAAAAAAAAAAAAAAAAAAATCGTATCTCTAAACCTACCCATTATATTTATCCAAGCTATTGTTTTTAATTTCGTCTTTATAAACTATCGTCGACTTTAACCCATGTATCAAGCATCCTCTGATAAAACTCAATATGATGGTCTGCAAGACTCCCCAGAGAATTTTTTAATTCCTTAGTTTTCAGTTCTTCAAACAACGCCACTTCCTTCAATGTTTCTTGTTCGAACGCATCTGCAATCTTTTTTGCAGATTCCAATTCTCCTGTCAAAGAACTGATTTTGGTCTCCAACTTATCTATCTTTTCTCTACGTACTGCCTCTTGATTAATACCGGCAAATTCTTCTAGCTTGTTAGTGAAAAAATTAGAACCACCATAGCCAGAAATCAGATTGTTTTTCTCGTTAATGGATTTAGTCAAATATTCGCTTAACTCCTCATAATCGATTTGCTTTTGATCCTTCAGTTTTATCAGCTGGCCCATACTATCAATGTAATGTTCTAGATCTTTTAAATCTACAATGTATTCGTATGCCAGGTATTTGCTCAAATCACGGAATCCATATGAAAGTTGTGTGATTCCTTCGTTGAAGACTTGAACTTTCTTCGATAACTCTTCATTTTCACCGCTACATAACTCTTGTAAATCCTGTAAATTGGCACCTAACTTTGCATAATCCTCTGATATGCTATCGTTCTTCTTCACAACTCTGTGGAAAATCTTATCAATCTTGGCTACATTATGATCTAGTTTGTCACTTTTCTCTTTGATCTCGACAAATTCCTCGCTCTGCTTGTGTACGGTCTTGAAGGCATTCATAAATGCATCCGTAACCTCTTCTTTATTCGTTTGTAAATGACCAGATAGACTCTTTCGATAAGCATCCCAATCGTTGCTCACAAGAAAAACCATTAAAACACTCGAACTCGACAAAACTGGATGGTTGGCAACTCGCCTTAAAAAATTTTGCAAACTATGACATCTCTTCTGGGTAAAACTTTGGCTGAACCTATCACCAGCAATGTATTGAAACACCTTTTTATCGGGCAGTGGTGGAATAATACACGTTGGGTAGTCATTGAGTAAAATATTGTAAAGTAATAATAGGTCGCTATACCTTCGATGAACCACAATGATTCCATCATCGTTCTTATTATTCCTATAATAAGCAGGATTGTCCGTCTTTGTAGATATTTGATAACTCACGTAGGATGAAGCTGTTGTCTGGTCACCAGAGCGCTTCTGAGGGTCCGACACCAATATTTCCAACCAATATTGCGGCTTACGAGATCCTCTAGCCTCTAATGGCCCACTGGCATTTTCATTCATATGTGGCATATTATTCGGTGATCCAATTCAAATAAACCTTGCGAGAAACTTGGCAAAAGAACAAAAGATACGCCCTCCTTAGTGCTCTTTCAGCATTAGATCTTCGACCCTGTTTGGTTTGACCTTTCTCCCCTTGCCACCTTTGCCCGTTTATAAACCCTAACGATGTTCGTTCACAGTGATCGTGATGTTTAAAGTAGTTAGAGCGGTAGTAGTGGTAGTAGTAAAAGAAGGATTAAGCGCCGATTTGGCGAGCCTCTGAGACTGTAGTGGATCTGACCCTAATTGCCTCATCCTCCTGGGGTTTAGTTTTTGTATCAGGGAGGCAATATATCAATCTGGACCCCTTTCTGCGAGTTCTTCCTCAACTTCATCTATTATATCCCATACGACATCCTCCGCAACTTGTTCTTCAAATAACTCCTCCAATAATTTGGCAGGCTGATTCAATTGATCGTAATATTTGCAGTCTTCTTTGGTAGTAATTATGCGTGCCATTCCTCCATTGAAGCAGCTTATGGTTGGGTAGTACCCTAATTTACTGTTGTTGACGTACTTATTTCTCAGCAAGATACCAGTACGCTTTGTATGATGGAGTGGATCATCAACACCATTTTTCCAGTATCCGAAGTAGAATTTTTCATTGTACTGCAGTTCGCTGAACGGCGGTAAGAAAGGCTTCAAATCTTTGAAGGCTTCACCCAGTGGTTCGCCATTCAAATAGACGACAAGAAAAGAATCTTCCAAGTGGTAATAATCCTGTCTTTCTCTTTTGTCACTCGAATAATACTCTGGTTTGGTTGTCTTCACATAATCTGTGGCTTCAAAAAATAGTTGATTCTTATAGCGTATGGCGATGTGATCTCTAATGACATTGGTATGATCGATATCCTGCAAAAGAGCAATCTGAAAATTTTTATTGGTTGTTTTTGACTTCTTTTTTGGTTGTTCAAGTTCTTGATAACTGTTATTGACGCTTTGTAAAAGTGCATCTAGTCTCCTCCTCGTGTACTCTTTAGCCTGTTCAACCTGAGTTTGGCAATTAGGTAATTTTAATAGAAATCCTAGTCTATCACCAGCTTTTAAACTATGTGGTTTCAATAATTGCGATACCTTGCCTTCATGAATAGACTCTAATGAAGTATCTCTGATAGAATAACCATATGAATCGAATCCTACAGGGGATTCTAGAGATGCCTCACGTTTAGATATTCCTAATCTCACATGAGCAGTCTCATTAACTGTATCCTTGCGTCTTTGAAACGAATCAGTAGTATCAAATCCTGGCGGTGTGCCGCCCTGTATAACTTCTACTTCCCAGTAGGTCAGACCCTCCTTAATACAAACATCAGATCTAGCAGTACGCCATCCCATTGAATCGGTTACACTGATACAATCGTTATTGCTTTTTCTCAAGGATATACCGTCGGATCTGTCCATGAGATTCATACCAGGTCTAGGAAATGGATATTCTGAGCAGCTATATCCCAGTTCTTTAAATAGTGGATTGGCACCACAAGGTCTGTATACAAAGTTCCGTCTATTCAATGGCACGTCTTCAGGTTTCTCAAATTTTACTTCGCCATCAGGGATCTCATGAGTCTCTTGAAAGATGGGCCATGGTGGCCTCAGCTGATTATCTGAAGAGCCGTAAACGATATCCTGAGGTTGATAAGGAAGTATACCAACTTTCATAGCCCCCAATTGACTTTCTTTAATGTATTAACATGATTGGATTGAATGCATTTTGAAATTCTTTTTAAGTGGAAAAGTGTCAAAAGTTCTTCGCGAGATGACATGAATTGTCGAGTAAAACTTAACTATCTTCCTAATAACAAAAAAGGATCCCAGAGAAGGTCTCTACCTAGTTGCAGTGATTGTTTATGAATAGCCTGATTTGAAAACATTTCAGTATTTGAGTGTTGCTAGTGCAATCTTTTTACTATGAAGAGAGCGATTAAGGAGGAATGTGAAGAAGAGGTTTCTAGGAAAAGACCATCATCGGTCGTTGTTGGTATCACAAAATCTATTTCTGCTTGTAAAAGATGTAGAACTAAGAAGATTAAGTGTGATCATGAATTTCCTAGCTGTAAAAGATGTGCAAGAGCCAATAAGCCGTGTGTTTCCTTGGATCCCGCTACTGGTAGGGATGTACCAAGGTCCTACGTGATATTTCTCGAGGACAGATTAACAGCAATGATGGACAAATTGAAGGAATGTGGAGTGGATCCTGGGAGGGTGCAGGGAAACATTCCTATGACTAGCGAAGACAATCCTTGTGATGTTCAATTGTATGAGGAAAGATTGAGAAATGAGCATCAAGTACCCTATGATAATCTGCTGGCCGCCTACTTGATCAATAAAGGCACCTCCATGCGTAAAGGAGTTGGTGCCGCTGATGATGAAGAGTCTTCAGCTCATGGTGGGGGCTCTCGTCCCCTATCACTATCTGGAGTTGTATCGAGGTCGGCAGAGTTAGATGAGTCGAATAGGAGCATAACTGCACTTGGTTCTATAAAGAACAATGCATCTAATTCGTATTTGGGGGATTCTTCCGGAATTCCTTTCGCCAAATTAGTATTTACCGCTGTAAATTTCAGACCTGATTCTGTAGATGAAGAATCCGATGAAGAGATTAAACAAAAAGAATCAAGATATATGGATTATGCTGATGCTGAAACTACAACTGCCTTTGAATCGTTATGGTTACCGCCAAGAGAAACTGCACAAAGATTTATATCCCAGTATTTTGTCGATTCTAATTCACAGTTGCCAGTTCTACATCGGGAATATTTCCTCAAGAAATATTTTGAACCTATCTATGGTACCTGGGATCCTTCAATTTCTTTGGCCTCTGATCATACTAAGCTAAACACATCCTTTAAACTCCCGAGAAATTGTGAACATATTCAAGATGACGAACCTTGGTATGATTCCTGGAAACGCAGCTATGACGGGGGAAAAAATATATCTCTTCCAGAGAAATATCAAATACCATATTTTTTTTTAAACTTATTATTTGCTATTGGTGAATCCACTCAAGTACTCCGATCAGATACACTAAGAGTAGTATCGTTCAAACGGAGGGCTTTACAATTCTCTAAGGCACTATATTCTTCATCCGATCGACTGGAAGCTCTGGCGGGTATCATTCTAGTTGCTGTCTATTCCTTAATGCGACCTAACATTCCAGGGGTTTGGTATACAATGGGGTCTGCCCTGAGATTAACGGTAGATTTGGGTCTACATGCAGAAAAGCTGAATAGAAATTACGATCCTTTCACAAGGGAACTTCGTAGACGACTATTTTGGTGTGTCTATTCTTTAGATAGGCAGATTTGTTCTTATTTTGGGCGTCCATTTGGTATTCCCGAAGAAAATATTACTACTAGATACCCGAGTATGCTAGATGATGCCCTAATTACTACAACTAATGATAATATTTTGGATTATTCGAAGGTGACAAGTTCAATGGCAAGTCCTAAAGTTGTTGCATTGGCAATGTTTAAGGTGAGGAGACTTCAAGCCGGTATTGTGCAGGTATTATATGCTCCTAATGGCGAAATACCTCGCAGATTTCCTGATTTAGAGTCTTGGAGGTTTGAGATGCATGTGTTGCTGGATAATTGGTTTCGAAAAGAAGTACCTAGAACGTACAAGAAGATGAATAGCAGATTTAATACGGAATTTTTTAATCTGAATTATTGGTTAACAAAGAGTTTATTGTATGGTTTGTCTCCCAAGATTTTATCACTCGACGACTATGCTTTTGATGTCGTCTATAATAGCACGAGAGGGACCATTGATGTTTTTTACAAGTTATGTCACAACTCAAAGATCAATTATACATGGGTTGCAGTTCATAACTTGTTTATGGCGGGCATGACATACCTTTATACTATCTACTATTCTGATAAGGGCATACGAGATGGTAGAAACATGGCAGAAAACTACGTTTCAAAACTTCTACATGTCCTGAGGAACTTAATTGGGACGTGTGAAGCAGCAAAAAGTTGTTATAAGATTTGCAAAGTTCTGTCGGCGGCGATGATCAAACTGAAATTTGATGGGGATAACGTAGAGGAAAATACCACTCCTCGTTATCCCCGTGTAATGTCTTCCAACCTATCCCCTGTGGATAGTTTGGAAGGTACTTTGGATATGCCGAAGATTAAACCTTGCTCTTTTGATGTACCATTGGATCAGTTTTTCGATGAATTGGAAAAGGTTACTTTACAATCAGATTCAGAGTCTACTAGAAGTAAATTTTCTAACCACAATTCCCCACAAATTTCCGACATAAATTATCCTTCACTCGAAACTCGAGGTGCTCCAAGTACTGGGGAAGACAGATTGGCTTACGATAAAGATGGTCAAAGAGTCATAGATATGGTTGCACAAGTCACTACGGATTCCATTTGGAACGAATTTTTTACTGGGACAAGTAATAATGAGGGATTCGATATTGGTAAAGATGGGCTGGGTAAGGGTCAAGGGAACCCTTCACCTTAAATCTTTATTTTTTTCAAAAAAAAAAAGTGTATAAGATATAATGTTCAAGATAAATATGTACTACTTATTTGTTTATAGTGTTGCGCGGCAGAAATTTACAGACACCACCGTTCGTATGACAATTTGGCCGAGTGGTTAAGGCGAAAGATTAGAAATCTTTTGGGCTTTGCCCGCGCAGGTTCGAATCCTGCAGTTGTCGTTATTTTTATGAGTAATGCAAGTGAGATTTTTTGAAATATGTAAAAGCAAGAAATAAATTACAGCTCAAGCTTTCGAGAGTATCCACCGAAGTTAGACGTTATATCGATGGTTGAGCTATCAAGGCGTCAATGTCAATGTCAATGTCAATGCCAATAGCCGCGTCAGCAAGTCTGATAAAATAAAAGAGTAGTATCGATTGTCGACTCATAATATAGCTATAGTTACCTATATAGTATTTCTTGTTCAAATTAAGCTGGTAAAGCTAGTCTCTTGAACCTAGGTTCGTCTCTACAAGTGGCCTGGTGGATACTCATTAATCTTTGGGCCTCCAATGGGTCAGATACTTCTGCAGGTTCCGGCCAAGTCAGGTACTCATTGGAATAGTTGGAAACGTATTCTGGTGGTAGAATTTCCAGTCTTTTACCGTAGCCTGTAACCTTTCTCCAGTCTCTATGAACATTATAAAGAGATTCAGAGAAATAGGCATAACATCTTTGAAATTGCTTGTAATTCAATGGATTGTTCAAGCTGGGTTTAAAGTCGACGTATTCATCCCAAGCATTCTCAGGGTTTTGCAGAACATACTCGGTGGATTTTTTAATGGCTTTCAAAAACTTCTTGACCTTTTCAGGGTTCTTCTTCAAGAATTCATCGTTGCAAATGTACAAAACTGTACAGAAGCAGCAACAACCCAAACAAGCCAATTTATCGATTCTCAACATTTTGGCTTCAGAAGCAGGTCTGCCATGTTCTTTCAAAAATTCCTCTAATTGAACTTGCTGCATACACTCAATACCAATACCTGCATGGATCTTCCCTTCAAGAATGTATTTTGCAACATTCATGCCGCATCTGACGGCAGTGTAATCGCTAGGACACATTCCGTAGTGCTTCGTCAATTCATCTAATTGAATCTTACCGAATTCACCAACGTATCCAATTCTTTTGCCTCTTAAAGATTGGAAATCTTCGGTAATACCGCTTTCTGGCAAGTAGAGCAATCCAGTAAAAGGTTCATCTAATAAGGATGCAACAGACGTAACGGGGAAACCACGAGCTTTAGCTGCCAAGGTATGAATCATTGCCTTGAGGCCCATGTCGACTTTTCCAGAACCAATTAATTCAGTGACATCTGATGGGTTAGATGGTTCCAAAACTGCAATGTCGAGACCCTGTTCTTTGAAATAGCCTCTTGTAATGGCCAAATAGATTGGGATGTGATATGGAGCAGCTTGCCAGTTTAGACAGAAAGTGATTTTTTGAGTTGCCATGATAACTCAGAACTGATTGACGTTGTCTGACAATCTTTGATGTAACAATTCAGCAGTGCAGAGAGTACCATCTTTTTATTCGTCTCTTTTATATCAATTAGATGGGTATGGTATGTTTCATCCACTATAAAAGGTTCCAAAGCCTTAATTATTCTTAGGATTGCAACTTGTAATTCAAGGTTCTTATGGTTAATTCAATTAAGGGTCCGATTCTTAAATGCTCTTGTAAGCGAAACATATTGATAAAAGAACAGAACGCTTTTAAGGTAATAGAGCTTATGGGTTCTAAAAAAATTGACAAGGTTTAGAACTCCTTCGCTGATGAGTCAATTGGTCGTGAATCTCAATGAACTTGAAGGATTACCGCAGCCAAACGGTTCTAGGTTTAGAGTAATATGTCAATTGGTAGAGCTAGAATCCTCTAAGGGTAGAATAAATGTGATGTTGGGGACTTTACCAGATTTTAGACAAAACAACGAAGATAAAACTCTTAGAGCAATTATTGGGTCAGAAGTTTACCAGTCAACGTTTGTTGATCCCAGTAAGAGAGTTCCGCAAAGGGGTGATGCTGTTAGTGTATGGCTTGTGGTTTATGCATTGAAGGAAGAAAGGAACTGGGAAGTATTAGATTTGAAAGCAATTACTACGAAGGAATTAGAGAGGTTGAGAATGTTTTGGGAGTCTCCTTGGGGTCATGACTTTAGGACTCTTTCAAACACATCAAGTAGAGGTGTTGTTGATGGTGAGCATTGAAAAAAAAATAAAATAAAATAAAATAAAAACTTTAATGTGATGAGTATTGTCATAAAATTAGCAAAAGATAATGGTTAGCCATGTTACGAGAAGATTTCAACATACTTTTCAATCATTTGAAATTGTACTTGCAAGATTATTATCTAAACCCAACGAAAAATTCCATCTTTCCAAGCCATTACAGACTGGTGAGGTGATTAATACCAGTAATGGACCCATTAAGCATGATGATATCGTTGGTAAACCCTATAGATCGCTAACCAACACTTCAGCGTCAGGTTCACACCAGTATATGCTCTGTAAACCTACAATGGAAGAATATGTCATCAACAGGAGAAGGGAGGCTCAACCCATATACCCATTAGATGCTGGATTAATCGTACAAGTCAGTGATATACATGCAGATTTTCCTCTAATGGAATTGGGACCAGCAATACAAGACCAGAAACCGGAGAGTTTTCAGAAACTAAGTCTTTCAGATACGTTTGACAAATTCTTATATGACAAATGGGAAATGAGAAAATCCCAAGTCCCACGAGACCTACGTACGAGTTCACCACCAAAACAGTACCTAGAGTGTGGGACTGGACATGGTTCATTGACTTTACAGATTTGTAAAGCGATTCACAGTGGTAATGCCTTTTATAATGGCAATGATTCTACAAGGGGCGCCGTATTACATTCACTTGATAGAAATGCCAAACACTTAGCAACGGGTGTTAAAAATTTGAAGCATTACGATAGAGGTATCTATTGGACGGATGTTGAATTTCACCTCCTTTCAGAAGCAGAGCAGGGTCCTTCACAATGGTTGAAAAGCCCAACTGCATCTTATTATCGTGAAGTAGTAGGACGCTTAGCGGATCGCCCAGGTGGCTTCCTCAGTGGTGCCTTCCTTGACCTGCCGTCACCACAGGACCATTTGGAGACCATTGCTCAAAATCTCGTAACAGAAAGTCCATTGATTGTCTTCGTACCTAGCATTACACAATTATGGGATTGTCTAAGTTGTATCAAAACCGTGGGGATTCCACTTTCGATGACAAGAGTATTAGAACTAATGCCAGGATCAGGTGGAGCTGGAATGAGGGAGTGGGACTTGAGAAGAACTATCATCAGAGAGACTGGCAAAGAAAGCTTGGTTGCAAGACCAAAGGTCGGTGCAAGGGTCGTGGGTGGTGGATTCATCGGTGTTTTTAAAAAGCTACCCGATGATTCGGTCGTTAAAACATGGAAATGATCTAATTTACATACCGTTTTCTTATTCTTTGATCTTTCTCTTGTCAACAGCTGTAAATATATAATATTGATATATTCATATTGTACATAGATTGGCCCTTTACCCACTAATTTTCTTGTTTTTAATAGGATTAAAATGCAAGTTTCTTTTGATTCCTCTTCTTGTTCTTCAAGACAACCTTCTGCTTCTCTTCTTCTTCCTCGCTCTCCTCTTCTTCTTCTTCGTCCACTGCCATATCTTCCTCCTCGTCCTCTTCTTCCTCTGCTGCTTCTGCCTTTTCCTGTTCCTTGGCCAGTCTCTGTGCCAATTCTACTTCTCTCATCCTCAGTAACTCTGGGTTGTTTTCCACCAACTTCTTGTCCCTTAGGAAATCTTGCTCTTCATTACCCTTCATTCTGTTCCTGTAGAAGGCTCTCTCACGCTTCTTTCTGATCTCCTCGATTCTTTCCATGGCCTTCAAGGTCGTATCAACAAGTTCTCTGTTATATCTAACAGGAACATTCCTACGTTGTGCGAATGTCAATGTTGAGTCAACAGCTAGCTCCTTACCAGCTGCCTTTCTAAAGGCCTTTGTCCATCTCAACTTACGTGGGTTACGACGTTGCTTGAAGGCTTTATGGCACTTGGACCGACAGAATCTGAATTCCTTGGCATCGTTA
>JAJLXU010000002.1:533760-576842 GCA_030571545.1 Zygosaccharomyces gambellarensis
AAAAAAAAAAAAAAAAAAAAAAAAAAAAAAAAAAAAAAAAAAAAAAAAAAAAAAAAAAAAAAAAAAAAATTGATGATGATAATAATAATGAATACAAATAAATATTAAACAACTATTCGGCCGGTTAAAGAAGTGTTGATAGAGCCTGAAATATTTGAAAATGGGTGCTGATACAAATAGAAGTGATGCTTTAGCTGGATTCACCGCACCACAATTGCCCATACCAGGACAGGACAATTCGAGGATTCATGAGGACCAGAGTGTAACATTGGAGGCACCAAAGCCTATGGCACCATCACAGAAGCAGGGAATGGATCTTTATTTTGATCAGGCATTAGAGAAGATGGGACAACACCCTGTGCTTACTGGTGTAGGTACTTTTTTTGCACTTTATGCAGCAGCAGGAGCTTATAAGACTATAGGCACTAAAGTACGTGGCGAGAAGGGAGCAGCAGCGTTTCTCAAGGGTGGATTTGATGCCAAGATGAATCAAAATGAGGCCTTGCAAATCCTAAATTTGAATGAAAGTCAGTTGAATAAGAGAAAGCTGAAGGAGGTCCACAGAAAGATCATGTTGGCCAATCATCCTGATAAAGGTGGTTCACCATATCTAGCAACAAAGATTAACGAAGCTAAGGATTTCTTAGAAAAGAAAGTATTGAAATAAGGGTTAATGTGAATCCGTTTTGGTATCACTTCGTGTAAATAATAACATGGAAAATCGAAAACAATAGTGTCATACAATATATATGCCGTTTTGTAAAATCGAATTGCTACAGGGGCACTCTTTACCAACGTGAACAATGTGATGTTGGTAGCAATCAATGTGCCATGATCTCAAGCATTCTGGACAACGTACGCCTTGTAGCATCAATCTGTTGCAATTTTCGCAAGTTGGAATCCCGTTGGACGCTAAATATTCTTCTAGTTCGACTAGACCTCTAAGATCCATGGATACACGGCCATTTTCATCCTTAGTAAACCATTTTAATCCACACAATTTTGATATCAAAGTTTCAATCTCTATGGGACTCCAATCTTTGTACTGGAAAAATTCTGATGATTTTACGCTAAAAGTTATGCAACTACTCCATGATACGTCATTTCGTATACGATCAACCTCAGTGATAATTGGAGAATCAACAATTAATTCGCAATCTTTTGGTAAACACAGTTTCTCCACACTCCATTTGATAAATTCGATTTCTCTTGTCGAAAATCTCGTCGCCAGTTTACTCTCTTCACTTGTAACCATGTTGATATACACGTAAAACCTATTATTTCTTGGTAAGCCATTTTCTCTTAACACTGAACCCACATTTTTCTTCCCCATCCCATGGCTTACTCTTGATATTTTATAACCTATTGGATTTAATTTGACGTTAATTCCCTTAATGATTTCCATCAACTTGTCTACTGAAGAATTTTGGGAATCTCCATTTTCTGTATACTTTTGTAATTTGCTCAATACAATCAGTAGCATATCTTCGTGGCAAATTCCTCTGCAATCCAGCAAGTACTGTAAAAGATACCTTGCAATATCATGATCTGTTATAAAACCATCAGTTTCAGAGACACCAACAGACGATTGTTGCTGTCCGCTTGAAATCCCATCAGGATCTTCGAACGTTATATCTTCAGTCATAGTGCCCTCTAAATTCTTCTTTTCTCTGAGTTAAGACTGAGATGGGGTGAGAATTATATGATTTAAATTTCAACGCGCTGAAGATCAACAAAGCACTACAAAGTCGAGATAATCGAAATGCTGGAAATTTGATAGAAATCTGGCCGCCAATTCATTTTTAGCTGGATCTGGTCGTTAAATGAAATAAATAGAATTTACTATGTGACTTTTTATTTTTTATTTTTTATTTTTTATTTTTCATTTTTCATTTTTCATTTTGTATTTTTTTGTATATGTATCGGATACTAGGAGTTTTAACGTTTAGTCCTCGGAATGAACATTTCTGAAATTAGGCCACTTTGTAAACGAGGTTGCTTAATAAAATTTTAATAAATATTTTTATTTAGACTCTGGGACGGTTCTGCGAGCATTACGGCTCTTCTGTTGGCTAGGGAACGTAGCAGGTCTCTTTTCCTCGTGGGTGCCTTTGTCGATTTGAAAGTCAAATCCTTATTGTTTGTCACTGGCGATACATTTTCATCATCATATGCATCCATTCTGGCATGGTAAAGTGTGCTTGTCATTTGTCTCATATTATTTCTGGCCTGTTGAATTTCAAACTCTCTTGCCTTGAATTGCTTTTCCAACAAGTGGTATTTACATTGTAAGGCTTGAAGCTTATTTTCCAATTGTTGAGGCTTTCTTTTAACTGTTTCAATAGTTTTCAAGGAATCTTTCAACCGATCATTTAATTCATTAATTTTGATCTGATCATTTTTGTGACCTTCTTGTAAAATAGAATTAAGATCTTCTATTTTAGCAAATTCTTCATTAAGTTCATATAAGGCATCATGGGCAGCTTTCCTATATTTATTTAATTCGTAATTTTGGGTTGTGAGTTTACTATGAAGATCTTGTAGAATTTGAAAGTTTTCCTGTAAAATTTTACAATCCTTCCTTAAATCCATAATAGTTTTATCACAAGCTTTTTTCTCAACATCCAGCCTTTCGTATTTGGCAAAGATTTCTTTATCATATTTCAATTGTAATTGTAAATCTCTAATGTCCTTTAACTTTTGCTGAAGATCCTCATTCATATGGTCATTGTCCTTTCGAAGGGTTGCATTGTCCTCAAGCAAGCCGCCGATTTTGTGATTTGCTTGATTTAAATTGGCCTTAGCCTTCTCCAATTCTGATGTTTGACACACATTTTCCTTCAGCATGTCATTAATCTTATTCTTAAAATATTTCAAATCAGATTTAAAGTCTCTATCATATTTTTCTTTAATTGTTTCTGTCTGAGTCTCTAAGGATTTAATTTTTGTGTTCCTTTCCTCTACTTGTAGTTTAAGATTTGCGTTGGTCTTGGAGAGTTCCTGCCTCAACTCAACCAGTGCGCGGTTCTCTGATTCCAGCTCACTATTTTTGCTGAATAGTTGGGAGTTTTTAAGTTGCAGTTCTTGCTTTTCTACTACGTTTTTATCATAATCATCACTTAGATTTTTGTTTTTAATTGCCAGCTCTGAAATTCTTTCCTGAAATTCAGCATTTTTACTCTGCATAGCGTCCAATTGAGCTATTCGTTCTTCAGATTTGGCCAGTTTGCTATTCAATTGTTCCTTTTGTGACGTTAAATCTGCATTGACTAATGTAAGTCCAGTATTCTCCTCCTGTACTTTGTCAAATTGTTTCAATTTACCAAACAGTTTCTGTGAAGTCTCGACCTTAGCAGATTCTTGCTGCAATTTTTCAGCCATTTCAGCGTTCTGTCTACTCATATCTATTTTTTCATTTTCAGATTGTTCCAGAGTAGTTTTCAATCCCTCTGATTCTTCAAACCATTTACGTCTCTCAGCGGCTAACAAATAGTTGAAACAAAGTTCTTTCATTTTGAATTCGTTCGAAATTCCAAACATTAATTTCATGAGGGAATCAAACATCTTATCTACATCCAAATATTCTAACGGGATACTGCACATGTTATAACATTTAATCATAATTTCTTGACATGCATCGAGATATGGTTTAGGATGGGGCTTATAAGGTACCACCGTCCGTGGATCAGTCTTCAAAATTGGTTTGGCCCTTGTGTTTTTGCTGCTCTTAACTCTATTCCATGGTGACTGTTTCAATTCAGATTCCTTAATCAGCATCTTATCGACTTCTTCATTAATATCAAAGGTAATGGTGTGATTTTCACCGAATCGAAGCTTCTCCCTCTTTTCTGTTTCTTCTGCAAAATATGATTCATACGGAATTCTTGGGTCTGGATAAAATCCATGATCTCTATGACTTGGTTTACTGAAATATAACATTGCACTATTGATTAACTTATTGTGATTTTTAACTTCGTAAATTGGACTAGTCATTGGTCTTTTAATGAGCTCTTCTGGACATGGCTTATAGTTCCAATAGTCTAGACGATCCTCTCTTGGAATTTTAAAACGATCCGATGTACGCATAATATGGTGGTGAATATAAAACCGCTGAAATTAAATAAGTAATCCCTGAGGGATGGATAAATAGTCAAATTTTCTTTTCAAATTAAGTTTGGCAATATTTTCTGGTATTTCTTGGCGGCGCTAAGAATGCATTCATAATTATTCATATTTTGTTTTGTTTCCTATTATCTGTTCAATATTTTTATGTATTTAATACTCTGACGCGCGACACACTGACACAAATAACAATAATAATAAGACCGATATAAGGACGGATTAACCTCTGTTTTACGAAAGAGCACAACAGTAGCAATTTTAAGAACAAAAATTGATTCGATCGCTCGTTAATCCAAATTCAAGGAAATGTTCTTCTGATGAAACTCCTATCTACAGAGTGTACAATTTCCGCAGCCAAGATTAAAATATACCAGTCGTCTCATGAATTACGCAAATCAAAGGGGAAAAATTCACTTAATAAGAATGAAGCCGCTTTATAACCAACAACTAGATCCCACTTTAGTTTGAGGTGACAGCCCAACATAATCTGCGCATTTTTCAAATACTTTTCAAGATTTCTTATTTATTTATTTATTTATTATTATTCTTATTATTATTATTATTGTGAACGTCTCTAAAACTAAATCAGATTCAAACCAATTATATGCCCAACCGTATTCCAGATTGTTTGAGAGTCGGAATAATATTATTCATGCTGACGAATTCATATTGAGTATAGAAGGAGTTGAACATGAGAAATTTTGAATGGAAAAGAACTAGACTGAAGTGGCTGAAAATTATTTCATAGGAAAAAAAAGTCAAAAAAATGCTCCTACAGACAAATTGATAGATTTTGAGGTGGTATTACAATCCAATCCATATCCAACATAAAAATTAACTTGTCCGATCACACCCTATATACTCGGACAAAACAAGTCGCCATCCATACACCACGAGCCCTAACTAGGTTTTCTAGGGCTCACCGGACAGGGATCTTTTATGGTGGGTTTTATCCGGACACGATCCCTGTCTGGGGAATTTTTTTTTTTTTTTTTTTTTTTTTTTTTTTTTTTTTTTTTTTTTTTTTTTTTTTTTTTTTTTTTTTTTTTTAACGTTATTTTGATTTTGGTGTATCATAACAAGTCTAAAAGATTAATCGTCTTTGTTAAGAAATAAGCTTAAGTATCATTAAAAGTGCCAAGAAAGGGTTATAAGAAGATTGGGATTAGAAGGTTTTCAAGGTTTTTATACCTGTTTCACTGTGGTAACTGGTAGTATTAATTGTTTGATACTAAAATTCTTTCGATATTCAGGGACGAAAGACCTTTGCACGCACCAAGGATAACAATAGCCTTTTTGGAAAATTGATTCATATACGGTCTTTGAAGGCGCTCATTTGTCGATATAAATAAGGAACTGTATTCCCTGTCCCTACAATCTCTCACAGAGTTCCATTCCTTTATACTCCTCTAGAGAGCTTGCGCACCTACTACTTTAACTACTTCCACCATTAGATTGTAATACCTTTCCTATTGCAAAAAAAAAAAAAAAAAAAAAAAAAAAAAAAGGACAAAAAGTAAAAGAAGAACAACACTTATAGAGCAGGAAATTAGATATCATTCTTTCCTTCTTTTGCCTTTCCCATGTCCGAAAGCAGTACTCTAAAATTACGGCCCACATCACCTCTAAGTGTTAATAGAAATGTTGCACTGAATTCCGCATTGTCATGGAAAATATGGTTAAGATTGGAGGATTACGCAGAATCGATTAATCAAGCATTCTCCTTGCAATTTGGTGAATTGGATACAATTGATGATTTGAAGACCAAAATTTTTGAAAATTTAAATACAATTCGATGGTCAAGAGTTAATGATAATTCATCCATTGCAGTGGGATTTTACTGTGATAGAACTGATTGGGAACCTGACAAATTCTCTCCAATACAAAAGTTACCGACTAGCCCAGCAGATACTATTTTCGGCAGAAATAAACCTTTACAACAACCAAGTGCGGCATCTACGAAAAGAGGGTTTGCAGATGGGGAATCCAAGAATTATGGTTTAAATACGAGCCCGAAAATGTCTGCATCCACGAGCCCTAAATTATCGGCAGCTCCCAGGCTACCAAGTTCTCGTCATGGTCCAAACATAAGCTCACCGTTTTTAAGCGTTCAAAGTAGTTCTACAACCAATAACATTCGGGATACTAGTAACACTAACAGTAGCTTCAACCAAAGTAATGGCGGTGGTAGTAATAGGTTACCAGCTGGTGCAGTACCCACAGTATCACCATTACCGTTTAGTGGTGGTAAACTTGCATTAACGAGTTGGTCAAAGAAAAATCTGAAACATAGTGTAGAACACGTTGGAGGTTCCCTCTATCGGATTTTATTTGAACCTGACGAATTAGTGATCACCATTTATAACGAATTATTTGGACATCTAGGTTCTCAAGCAGCTTCGGATGCATTACACGTTTTTTGCAGTGATATTGTACTGAAACCTGAAGCGCATCCGTTTGATGCAATTAATGGCCATAATCTCACTGAACATGAACTGACACAAGAGCTACTTAACTCACGAGATAGAAACGGAGGACATGAGGGTATAGGGTTGATTACAGAGAGTTCCCAAGACCTGTTACAATCTGGTTTAGAGACTCCACCTCCAGTCAACGTTCTAAATCCTGATGATGCACCACCAGATTTAGCTTTAGACCACACAGTGTCACAATTAGCTCGTGAAGAGAGCGAACGAGAGTTCCAATTGATCACGAATGAGGAACAACTACGTAAAGTTTCTCAGAGCATGCAAGATGAAGATAATCCTGATTCGCCAAAACAAGCAATTCTCTTACTTCCAAAGGACTTTGACGGCGATGTAAATTTTAATGAAACTCCTCCCAGAATTTTTTCTGAACCTCCGTCTCCAAAAGCCACCATTGATACGATTGATAATGAGAATGAAGACAACAACACCGAAGGATTAAGTGGTGGTAATAGCAGAAATATCAATAACCATAAGGATAATAATAACATTTATGATGCTAATGATGAAGACCTACAGTTACCAATGCCACTGGTCCAAAGACCTAGGACTGATGACAATTTGATGCAATCACATGCCCCCTTAAGCGAAAAAGAGGTTGGTATGGTTCATCCTTTATTAGAGAGTGATCGGAAGAAAGGTTTGTCTAGTCCCACATCGCCTTTGCTTCCGAGAAACCCACCACCTTCCTTCAATAAGTTTTCAAAGGGTCTTTCTCTAAAGGACACATCTTTGAGAGGAAAGGCATTCCCGGGTGAGTGGTCTACTACAAGTGATAAGGTTTTCCCCAGAATAAATGTTTTGATTGTGGAAGACAATGTCATTAACCAAACCATTTTAAGTTCTTTCTTAAGGAAGCACAAAATATTTCATAAAGTGGCTAAAAATGGTCAAGAAGCAATTGACACTTGGAGACAAGGTGGAATTCATCTAATATTTATGGATCTGCAGCTGCCTGTTCTATCCGGTATAGACGCAGCAAAAAAGATTAGGGAACTAGAAAGAGAGCATGGAATTGGGATTCAAAAGAATAGAAGGAAACCCATTACTATTCCAAGAAATGAGGAAAGTAAAATTAACGAGGATCAAATCAATGCTCCTGTAATCATTGTAGCTTTTACCGCTTCTAAATCGCAGGGTGATAAACGAGAGGCTCTTATCTCTGGTTGTAACGATTATTTGACGAAGCCTGTTAATTTGCACTGGCTGAGTAATAAAATAAATGAATGGGGATGCATGCAAGCATTAATTAATTTTGACAGTTGGAAGGAGGGTCAGAGTAGAATGACAGATAACGTATTAATTAAAGCGCCTTCGCACAGATCTGTCAAATCCATTTCTGGGAATCCAGATGTAAAATATAAAATGAATAGAAGAAGTCGGAGCTCCAGCAATTCTTCCCAGTCAAAAATAGCAGAAGCATTACGCCTGGCGCCCTAAAGTTTATTTTTTATTATTTTTTTTTATGTTTTTTTCTTAATGATTCATGGTTCATATTTCATCAGTTTGCCAAAGCTTCAACAATGTACTCAATGATTTAAAGCTTTGCGTAGACAAATTTCAGTTCTACCTATGTTTTATTTCCTCAACTTTCTAAGTTTTTTGTTCTCGTTAATGATCTGTTTATTTTTTTTTTTTAATTTTTTCCCGCTATTTCTGTTACTGTAACTATTAAATATACACACCGTATTTATAAAAATGGCTGATCTTCTCTTTACGTTATAGTTGGTTTGGATTCACAGCCAGGGCAATTATGCAGAATTTCATGAATGAATACATCACAGTCAATGCAAAAGTCTCTATGACAGTCCTCACATCTATAGCGAGAACTGGTCAAAAGCTCACCAGTCTTATGATTCTTAACCGTAGGAAATCTTACCTGACAACTAAAGCAATTCTCCGTAGGAAATTTCTCTTCAGTGGGCACCTCTGAGAAAGTCTTCAATGGCATTAAGTGATGGTAAGATCTTGCCAAATGGGTAGACAGAATTAGCATAAGATCACAACAAGGGCAAACCATCGGAAGAGAGCATACTTTGCTTTGACAATTAGGACAAAAATATCCACCATAAAGTAGCTTAGAATGGCATGCACAAAAGGTTGGTGCCTCTTCAAAAATCCTCGTAGGAAACCCCATCTTCACTAATGTGAAGCCTTTATTAATTTTATTAACTGGAAGGGGGGTCACTGCTTCATCAAATAGTTCTTTACAATGTGTTTCGTCGAGTGGCACTTTATAAAAAGATTCATCACCGTAATTTGTTGCCTTACAAAGCTCTCGACAAATGGCAACCTGCGCGGATAAACCAATAATTTTTACACGAATACTTTCTTGTACTAGCGATCCAATTGTTAGATGAATGTCACCAGGGTCTGTACTGGAAAGAGCACCAAAAATAATAAGAACTTCTTTAGTACAATGGGGCGGTACGGGTAAGAGTAAGCCCCTCGTCATTTCTAATGCATTTTGTAAGGATGGATTTCCTTTTGGTTCTTGTTTCCTAATCGATTTTAATGCATCTACATGGTCTTGAGGATTACCACTTACTTGACTTATCATATGCGCTAACCCATTACGCATGCTAACAATGCCAATTTGCGAAATAGGATTTTGATCGAAAAATTCATGTACAAAATCAATCGAATATTGTATTAACATAGCATGCCTATTAGGTCTCATGTCCTTTTCCAACATGGCTTCACTGCAGTCCAATACAAGAATTAAAGTTCTAATAATACCCCTTTGATATGGTGTAATATTTTTTTGTGCAGTTCTCTTCTTTCTTGCTTCAACTATACTAGCTGCCAATGCTGCCATATCACCTTCATCATCGACCGTTACCAAATCCCAGCTTCTTTTAATCTCATCTTCCCATGCATAACCACCGCTAGAACCTTGTAAGGCCTTATTAGATGTCTTGTTTCTCCTCGCATTCCTACCATTACGTTTAGGATCTTTAGCTTTTTTTGGATCACGGTCTTTAGGACCTGCTGAAGATTTCGATTCACTTCTCAGGCCATCCTCATCCTCATCATCGCCATCTTCATCTTGATCTAATTCTCTCTTATGTTTTCTAGTCTCTTTGGAAGAGACCTGGATTTGTTCTTCATCTTCATCAGATTCAGGATCAATCACAGGTGGCATCTCGAATCAATCTATTGAAGGATTACCTATACATTCGGTTTTACATATTGCACGAACGTGAATTCTTATTTTGAATTAAATTTCATCAAATCAACACCATTTTGAAGGAAATTAACCCTACTTCCGTGCCCTACCTGATAAAGCATAATTAACATTAACCATATATTGTAAACATTTAAAAAAATATTGTAGATGTCCAAATGATTCCAAAGGCTGCTTAAAAAGAATACCAAATTTTTATTTGGTTTTCGATCTCTTTGAAAAACTCCAAGGAAATTTTTCTTATCATAAAAGTATTTAATTTTATTGTTACCCAAAGCTTAGGAAATCGATAACATGAATGTTTAATTTGACCAAAGAAAACCATTCCTATTTTTTTTTTTTTTTTTAAAAAAAAGCCTTTTGTCCATCTATTTTTCACCAAGCATCATAAATTGCATTATGCCATATTATTCATTCTAATATTGCAGTTCGATGGCCAATGCATTAAGTAATATTAACCCAATACTATAAGGATTCATAAGCCACATGTAAAACCATCTATATAAGACTGTGCTTACACCGAATACCTTCCCTTTGTAACATTACTTCAAATTCTTTGGGATAGTTTCAAAATTTTAAAACTTTCAAAAGATTGCGCCGCCCGTGGTTCGAACTTATGCAAGTCTTGAATAAAGTATCTTTTTAATCGCATGGAATTGACAAAACTATAAGAGAATCTTGACTAAACGGTCAAAATATACGCTCTGGACACCTAGAGTGGGCTAATTCTTCCAAGAGTGGCATTTAAAGATTTATAAGTATATAAGCGTCAATCAGTAGATATTATTTAGAAAAAAAAGGCTCCAATAGTAAATCCTCATTGCCCTTCATGGAAAAACCTCTAAAACTAGTTAAATTGTTGACTAAGAAATGGGAAAACTATCATTGGAGAGATCTCAAGAAATCGACATTCAGATAAAAGGATCCTTTCCAAAGGACGACATCTTTTCAACTCATAGTGACAGTGACGTTGATATTGCATTGAAGTTTTTGCACTACAACGATGCAAAAGATTATGTCTTGGAAGATGATGAAGTTAATGCCAATAGAGACGCTTTTTATGGATCATCAACCCTACCCCGCAGGCTACTTTGGAAAATTGATGGTTTCATTTTGACTTTCTTGTGTTTAACCTACCTTTTAATGTTCTTGGATAAGGCATTGTTAAACTATGTAGCATCAATGGGGATCAAGGAGCATTTAAAAGGTAATGATTTTTCAAATTTAGGAACCATTTTCTCCGCAGCCTATATCTTTATGGAGCCCATTGTCACCTTTTTGATTCAGAGATACCCACTATCCAAAGTTATGGGAATTTTCATTACATGTTGGGGAATGGTGCTTACATGTCATTCTGCTTGTAAATCCTATGCATCCCTGATGGTTGTTCGAACTTTACTAGGAATGTTTGAGGCATCTAGTGCTGTTGGTTGCATCGCCATCAGCGGTATGTATTATACCAAGTCTGAACAATGTGCTAGAATTGGATTTTGGGCGACTCAAGCGGGAACAGGTTATATCATCGGTGGACTAATATCATTTGGGTTTTTACACTATAATGGTAAAAATTTTGCTTCATGGCAAATAATGTTTTTAGTCGTGGGACTATGCACTGTATTATTTGGACTAGTAACCTGGATATATCTACCTGACAATGTAACCAATGCCTGGTTCCTTACTCAGGAGGAAAAAATCCTTGTAGTCCAGCATATTAGAGATAATCAAACTGGCTTGGAAAATAAACATTTTAAATGGGGCCATATCAAAGAATTATTCTTACACGACAAACTAACATGGCCCATGTTGGGTATAACTGCATGTTCCCAGATGTCCACGGGAGCGATTGGAACTTTCTCTGTGACTATAACCGAAACATTTGGTTTCGACAAATATGTGACAGCATTATTGCAATTACCAATTGGTGCCATTACGGCCATAATCATTTTAATAACTACTCAAACGATGGCTAGATGGGGCCACATTACTTTGGTGACAACTTCCATGTACATCCCCTCCATCATCGGTTGCATAGTAATGCTATCACTACCATTATCCCATAAGATCGGAAACCTATTCGCCCTATATTTGTTGTACAGTGGTTCCTGCGTTATCACCAATATCTATCTTTGGAATTCTTTGAATACTTCTGGCTATTGTAAAAGGATCTTCCGTAATGCCGCTACAATGATCACTTACAATCTGGCATGCATCTTAGCACCTCAGACTTTCAGAAAAGTCTATTATCCCAGATATATCCCTGCTAAAGTAACTCTG
Source organism: Zygosaccharomyces gambellarensis (assembly GCA_030571545.1). Taxonomy (NCBI): domain Eukaryota; kingdom Fungi; phylum Ascomycota; class Saccharomycetes; order Saccharomycetales; family Saccharomycetaceae; genus Zygosaccharomyces; species Zygosaccharomyces gambellarensis. The sequence continues at coordinate 545,830 of JAJLXU010000002.1, forward strand.
CTAGTGACCCAAGGTATTTGCGTACCTTTACAGCTTTATATCGGCTATCTGTGTTTAAATGAGAATAGAAAGAGGGATGAAGAACAAAAGAAGGAAGATCTGGATAAGTACGAATTCCTTGACTTAACAGATATTCAAAATAGGAACTTCAGGTACATTTATTAAGCATTAGTTAGGACTTTGATAAAATTGTATAGAATTCAGTTAACATTTTCCTGTAGTATGATGACATAATTGAACTTTGAAAAATTTCAGCTCATCTCATCTCATCGAATTACTACAAGGAACATTGAAAATTCACAAAAGAGAAGCTCAAAAGGATTCACTTTGAGTATGCCCAATGCTGATGATTTGGATGATGGTCTTGATTACAGCTACGGATCAGAGCCAGAAGCTGAACCAGTAGCTGTAGAGGATGACGTTGAAAAGGACGATAATGCGCATGAAAGTAAACCACAAGAAGACAATGATGTTGATGATAGGAAAAGAAAAGCTGATGAAAGTTTAGAAGTTGAAGGCAGACCCTTATCTAAAAGGCAGAGGAAGCTGCAAAACTCTAAGTTGAAACAGAAGAAGCAAGAACAGGTGAATTACGAATTGGAAAGAAAGAAAAGCATACCAAAATCTTCACCAGATGAGATTGTTGAATATTTGGCTACCTTAATTCGTGAAAAGAATCCAGATTTGAGTGGACTAGAATTAGATGAATTGTATTTTAAGAAGTCTGATTTCATTTCGACTGAAAAATTCCAGGAAGATCGCAATTTAAGCAATTTACCAAATTTTGCATCACAATATACCAAATCCCCAAGGACTATAGTTTTATCGTTGACCAATTTAAGAATCGCTGACATTTACAGAAGTTTGGGTGGGAGTAAATCTTGTGTTAAATTGTTTTCCAAGAGTAAACTGAAAGATGATTTATCCACAGTGGAAGGAATACTGGGGTCCGAATCTAAGAAAAGTGAGCACATTAAATATTTTATTGCTACTCCAACGAGATTAGAAAAATTGATTGAGTCTACAGATCTTTTTTTTCAAGGTAAGGAAAAATTGGATATCTTGCTAGATGCAAGTTATATGGATCCTAAAGCAAATACATTAATAAACTGTGAGAATACCACAGTTCTTTGCAAATTGTTAAAAACTTTTTTAAATAAGAAGAGTTCTGTGAAAATCCTACTATACTAAACACCCGGTTCTGTAACATTAAGTAAGAAATCAATCATTAATTTTAAAATGGTTTTTTCATTGATAACTTCCTTACTAGCATCGAAGGTTTCCTGCTTAAAGTACAGGGAGCTGTGGAACTTGATTTCCTTCTACCTTTTAGCTGGTTGACTTTTTCAGCTGGTTTGTCATAATCATTCATCATTGTTTTTGTCTTTCTTGATGATGCCAAAGAAGCATCTTCGCTAGGATCGATGGTTTCCAATTCTGGAACACTTTCAAATGCATCGAAATTTAAATTAGTTGCATTGTCATTGAGAACTTTCAGATTTTCCTTATTGGAATTCAGAATCGGACTTGGTAGTAACCGCTTTGGTCTTGTATTTCTGAAAACTTGTGATACCGGTTTCAAATAGATAGAGGAAATAGTCCCAATATTCAGTTCTAGTTCTTCCAAAATCACCGGATCTAGTTTAGTATTTAATTGAATCGCCGGTAGTTCACCATCTATCAATCTCTTTAAAGAATTGTTTGACAGTAAGTTGCTTTTTGCCGACTGAGCCAATGAAAGTAATCTCCAGTACATGAACGCCCTATCCCTTAAATCTGGGTTGTTTATTTCTTCCGTACATTGTTTCAAAGTTTTAATACAAAGTTTCTCAGTTTGGTAATTTGGAGTTCTTATAAAGAACTTCACACTTGAACTTAGAATGGAAAATTGCACATCTGAAGTCTCTTCTAAAAGGTTGGAAGAGAAAATCTGAAAAAAATCTAAGTAATCGGGTATTGTATACGAATAATTCGTAATAATCCAAATCATTGCATTGTTTGCTTCGGGTTCCTGGACAGATTCCGTATATTTGACCAATTCATTGACAATAGATTCAAATCGCCTTGGATGTTTTCTCAGGATATTTCTAAAAACCGAAATGATTTCCTGAACCACGTAATCCACACCAAATTCTAATAGATCCAGAAGAGCATCGACGCAATCGTGAGCGGCTACTTCGTCCAGTTTTACAGCCAGGTTTCCTATGGCTCTAATGGCTTTACGCGACATCTGAATGTCAATATCAGTCGCATATTGAACCAGCTCCTCCAGAATTCGAGGTAAGGTATCATGATTTGCTGATAAATACAAACATTCAAGCTTCGTGTCTTTGATGTAAATGGGATCATTATATTCAATGAAGAAGAATGAAACATCTAATTTCAACAATGAGGTTCCCCGGCTCAAAAGAAGTAAAATGATATTCCTTAATACTAAAAACTCCAGCTCTGGTGGTTTGTTTAAAAGAGACACAATGGAATTGGAAAATCTTTTGATTAGCCTTTCGTTTACATGCTCAGCATAATTAAGAAGGTATGCAATAAACTTAAAAGCATTTAATGCCACATACGTGTTTGCATGCTGCAATTGAGGTAAAACCAATTCAATCATACCATAAACATCAGAATGCGTTTGAGGTACGGCAGAAGTTGTCAATGACTCCAATACCAGAGCTTTATCCCATTCATTCAACTGAGGCAATAAACCTAGCATCCCCATAGCTATATCCAATTCCAATTTTAATGGTGTCAAACCCGTATTTTTCTCGTGTATAGTATAAACAGTATGCAGAGCAGCCACCTGCACCGTAGGTCCCGCCAATTGACGTTCAAAAATGTCATGAAGAAAACCCATTATTCTAGAAGCTCTATCATGGTCCACTTCATCCATATTTTTTAGTAACAAAATAGCCGTTTTAAAAACGTTCTGCGGTACGTTGCGACGAGCTAGAATGTAGTTAACAGCCTTAAAAGTTTCATTGATATACTCCAAGGAAACAACGCCAGATAAAGTTTTCAAAGCCATTATTTGAGTTTCTTCATTTCTACTATCCAAATCACTCAGAACTGCTCCTAAAGCCTCTTTAGCACTTTGAGGTTTAGCTGCGCCAAGCGTCCTCACAAATTCATGGCAAATTCTCTTCACTTCAGGGTCATCTTCCACTTGCCAAAATTTCAAAATCTCCGGATACAATAAGACCATTTCATTATAATTACCCATCTTCAAATTTGCAATTATTTTCCTGAGGGCAACTTTCCTCTTCGTTGCACTTACTTTAGATCTTTTGACATCAAAATTCTGTAACTCAGCTCTAATCTCACTAGCCTTATATCGGGCAAATATTCTTTGGTCTGACATCGTGGAACTTTTTCTTGATTTTGATCCGGATCCTAATCTTGACTAGCTCCCTATGACTGGATGAAATATTATAGACAGTAATCTGATACTATTGAAGAAGACCGAGGCGGATTTAATTACTATCTCTCTTCAAATGAGTGAATCGCTGCTCTTAGTACACTACCTCTTCAATTCCTTCTAGATGATTGATCCAATGGTTGACTATACCCTAGCAGAATGTTATCGATATTGTTTATATGATGATAATTATGGTCGAAGACCCCTTTCGTACTCTTTTTTTAAAACTTCTAGTACGCGCTTTATAAAAGACACATGATTTTATCTTAGGCATTTGATAGACCTTGGAATATATCTAATGAAGAACTGATATTGCTTTGGTATAGTATTTATTTGTACAACGTGAAAAGTTCTAGTTTCATCGACCTGCTTCCCTTTCATGCCGACTTTCTAACAACGTTACAAGGCTGAAATTGCAATACATAGGCTTTTGTCACGGTTTCTAAAACCCAATTACTACCCATAGAAAGTTCTTCTCCTCAACTTCACGAAGTTCTTAAAGTCATTAGATTTGAAGTATCTTCTCTATTGACATCCCACTTTTTTTTTTTTGGCGGTTATGGCAGTTATAAGAAAAACTAAGAAAAGTTGGTCGGCTTCGAACTTAGATTTGAACAGAACGCAAGAGTAATAGAGGAAAATGTAGAAGAAACGACACAAGATGATACTGCTAATTGAAAATAGATCCACTTTTTATTTTATTTTATTTTATTTGCAATTCTAGTCCTGTTAGTCTTTCTTGAATCACCTCAGATCGGTCTCAAATCATCAAGTTATAATGATTCCCGTGTCTCCTGTTTGTTTAAAGATCGAAACGCTAAAAAAAGTTTTGGAATCCGCAATGCTTACACCATGTTCTTCATGTGTTTTACTCTGACTACAGGTTCAATCAAGGTTCTGGTTAGTTAGTTCTAAGATACCTCAAGTTTGATCGATTGCTGAACGGATAAGGTAACACGGTTTGAAGTGATCATTTACTCGACAAAATACTAATGTCGAAAGTAGCCTTGGCAAAGTATCAATCGTTCTTTAGAATCCACAAGAGGTTAACAGTTTCGGATTTCTTTAAATTCTATTGTCACAAGGCTGAAAGAGACATACATGCATGTAACGTATCGCATTAAGTCATTATTGAACTTCAAGTGTTACTTCTGATTAATATGATCTGACTGTAAGGATCTCTATAAAAAAGACGGTTCTTATTTTAATCCATTACATGTGTCATTGGCCTTACGATCTGTCAATTTAACCATAGTTGGAACCAGAATAATAAATACGGGTGAAAGTCTCGTCCCGCGACAAAGATGACCTTCAATTCCATTCATTTAATTCTGTTTCTCTCCTGTCTTGTCTGGAAAACATTCGCTAAAGAAATTGACGAGGTTTCATATTCTAATTTAAAACTCACTCCTTTAACTTCTCTCCGCTATCCTCATCAAGGTTGGTCGGCCTCCTTTGATTTTAACATTAAGAAGGCATCTTCTGTTTTGAAAGGTGATCATTTCTCTCTTAATTTCCCAAATGTCTACCGGATCAAGTTTGATGATAACAAAATGACCACGAATGCTACTTTACAAGATGGTTCGAAGGCATTTGAGTGTTTTGCCGCCCAGCAAGCCGCCTACAAAAACCAGGATACTATTTTCAAATGTGTTGCTATCAAAGATTTAAGTTCTTACTCTTCGTTATCAGGCTCTCTTTCCTTTGGTTTAAGTTTTAGCAGTGGTGGCTCTGCCTATCAATATGAATTGCAAAATGCAGATAAATTCCATAGTGGCACCATGCAGGTTTCGTTGACGGATCAACTTTCTGCTTCAGTAGATTTTGATTCTGCAAATTCTACTAAGGATATCTACACGATAGGACGTAGCACTACTTTTAATAGCTTGGAAAGCTATTACCTGGTTATGAGCTGTCCCAATGGATATTTACTAGGAGGGACTCAGACAATAAATTATGATAAACAGGGTAAGGGGTATGATTTGGACTGTTCTTCAGTCCAAGTGCACCTGTCTGATCAATTCAACGATTGGTCTTTACCGCTTAAAAGTGACCATGCAAATGCTAGAGTGGATTGTTCTAGCAATACGTTGAAAGTTAATATGAACCAGACAAAGGCAAATCAGAAGCTGTGGATAAATGCACTACAGGGTGTTTCTGATGGTATCAACACCATTCAGCATGAGGTAAATTTGCAATATTCTTGTTCTAATACAGAGAGAAAGACTACTTATAAAACTCATTTCAGCACGGTGGTTGATTACACCGTTTATCAGGCTAGTGCTTCTGGTACCTTGTCCGGTTTAACCGGTACTCCAACTTCTGTTTCTTCGTCAAGCCCAACTGCTGCAACGATTACATCTACGACAACCACTGGTTGGACAGGAACTTATAACACTACTTATTCTACAGGTTCAACGGAATTTAGCGTTAACGCTGGTAGTCCTTCAAAGGAAATCATTTACTATGTGGAAACACCAACCAGGACACAATCTCCGAAGACTACTTCCACCACGACTACAGGTTGGACTGGTGCTTATAACGCCACTTATTCTACTGGGTTATCTACCTTGAGCGGTAGCACTGGTGTTCCCACAGAAGAAATAATCTACCACATAGAAACTCCAACTGTCATTGAAAATGAAAAAAAGATAACTACTACAACGACTAATCCTTGGTCGGGGTCATACGCAACAACATACTCAACTGGGTCTACTAAATGGAGTGATAGCACGGGACCACCGATGCAAGAAGTAATCATATATGTTGAGACTCCAAAATCTGAGATACTAAACACGACTTCTTCCTTTTCCTCATTACCCTCTACTTCACAAAATCTGAGCACAATTATAAGTACTACGAAGAGGGGTTGGACTGGTACATACCATTCGACTTACTCAACTACATCTTCCACTTTGACTGGTAGTACTGGCACTCCACTCGAAGAAATCGTTTACTATCTTGAGACTCCAATGACTCAGTCACATAATACAAGTTCAAAGTCCATTCGTTCGTCGCTGCTAACTACAGAAATAAGCAAAATTACTAGTACGAGTGCTACTGGGTGGACTGGCACCTATAATTCCACGTATTTTACTGATTCCACTGGATTTGGCGGCAACACCGGATTGTCAACAGAAGAGATAGTTTATTACGTGGAAACTCCAAGACCGGCCACACCACCTTCTTCCACTTTTGTTACGCCTCAAGTAAACAAAACATCTTCAGCATCACAGGTAATTTCTACACCACAGAGGTCCTTCAATTTGAATTCAACAACATGGAGTCCACATATTATAACTTCGTCAACCACTGATTTGAGTTCCGCGTTCATTACTACTTGTAATTGTTCTAAATCTGTTCCAGTCACAAAGTGGTCTACCTCAGGGGCCCACAATACCATTTCGTCGATACCTTTTGGGGAAACGAATTATTCAAGTATTATGAGCACGACGGATACTCAAAACTTTACAAGATCTCCCCCAACTTCATCAGGTCCTGCTCCATTAACTTCTTCGGTAAGAACTTCTTCACCACAACCACATTCCCAATCTTCCAGGTTTCTATCTACACCAGTGTTTTCGAGTGTTTCCAATTTTACGACGAAACCTTTGTCTCCGACATTATCTTCAAACTTCTCGAAAACTCAGGGTGTCACAAACTCTACCAAAGTGGTGAAATCAACTCTAAGCGCTAAAACTTTTCCTAGCGGTACCCCGCACTCCATCACTTCTTTACCCATTAGTAGCAAACCCTCAACTGAGACAGGCAATATCACAAGTCCATCTCCGGTTGCGACTTCGAGTTCCATCATCAGTACTACTAATTTTTCAGCGACACCCGTTACTAGTACTCCAATTGCAACAACTTCATCTGTTACTGTGTCTTCTACCAGGGGTTTGAGCTCTAAGCAGATATCTTCGACATCAAATGCTTTCACAGCATCATCCTTCCCTCAAACAGTTAATTCCGGGACAGGTCAACCAGTGGCTTCGTCTACTGTCAATTCGGCTACTCCACAACAATTCTCTTCTAGAGCATCTAGCACTACCCCGATCTCATCCCGTTCAAATAAGGATAGCCATTTCCAGGGTTCTTCTACGAGTTCACAACCTACAATATCTATAGTATCCTCCTCAACTGGAAATCCTTCGAAGACACCATCTCAAATTTCTACAACGTCTTCTTCTCCTTCTTCAGCTTCTACCGTACCATCTGCAGCTGCTATTTCTACCACACCAAAGACCAGCTCAAAATCGAGTATAATCCATCCGTCATCTTCTTTATCCGGGAATCATTTCTCCTTGGGATTGTCATTGGATCAGGGCTCAATTTCACAGGCACCAACTGTTCAGACATCAGTACCTTGCTCTATTTCCATTTCTACGGTTACTATTACTACGAATGCTACTGTTACGAAGCATGTTACGGCTTCTGTGACACACACTGTTACTAGGAACGCTAGCGGCTGCCTCCACTCAGCAGAATCACATCAATCCTCATTGAAACAATACTCAAAGAGTGCTCCACCAGATGCTACCTCTAGTTTAGCGCCTTATAGTGCTCAGGGATTGGTTTTAGAGAGAGGCAATTCCATTGCAGCTCTTCTAGGTGTGTTATTGTTCGTGCTCTGAAAAGAGCTCTAAATGGACTTCAATACCTAAAATGAACTTATCTCCCAAAAGTTTGTTGAGAAGGTGATGGAAAAAGGAGAAATTCACATTCAAAACACTTAAAGTGCCACTTTTATGTGTTTTCTTAACTTTCTTGATATATATTGCTTCATCGCGTTTTATCTTAATTGTGAATATGTCAATGTCCAAGATGAGATTATCATATCATCTAGACAGAAGCTCGGGTAGAAAATGTTAGTGTTAAATCGCTGTAAAAAGAATTGCCTTCAATAACCATCTTCTGAAAGAAAACCAATCCTCACTCATCTATGTTGAGAAGATACTTTTCTAATTCTTTTAGAACCTTGAACAAAAATGATCATTTGGAACTTGTGTACTCCAGGTTACTGAAACATGAATGCTTCAAGCCATTGATCAATGAACTACCACCAAAATATGGTCAACTCGATCCTTATGAGCTCTCGCGAGTAATTAATGAAACAGTTGCAAAATATCCTTTGAAGAGTGAACAGCTAATTCCTATCCATAATAAGATGATTGAAGAGTTAAGTAAGTACGAATACGGTGTTAGCACAGTCCATGCCAAGAGACTGGAACAAATTGGTGGTCAACTGAGTAAAAAAGCTATGATTGAAATTATTCGGAATAATCCTAGCAGAGTCAATGATTCTTGGGAGCTTATACAAAAATTTCCCAAAACTCTTTGGACAGAGGCTCTAGTTTTGGCGGCTGTAGAAAATATTCTTTCAAGAAATGTTTATGAAGAAAATGGAAAAGAAATCCTGCCGTTAAATTCGCTAGCCCAATGTATCGTTCTTCTGCAACGTATTGATCAAAAGCAAAATGTAAAGGGGAAAGTCTGGGATACCCTAGTTGATCACGTATTAGAGAGAAAAGCCAGTGGCGAGCTTCAGAATTTGTTACAGTATGGAGTTACTTCACTGGAACCTTTTACTAAGCGAATCGATGACTTGACGCCTTACCAAATTTACCAACTCTATGTGAGTTTCCCAGTCAATTTGTTAAAGACAGAAGAAGGTCTCTTTTTCAAGATTTTGAATACTTTAGGAAGGCTTGATAGGGTCTTTATTTCTGAGAAAGAGCTTCATGAGACTGAGGAATTGAGTAAGTATGTCAAAGAATTCAGTGGATCTTCTCACATAATTGATCTATCCTATTCAAAAGATTTATCCCAGGACTACTTACATCTTAAGAAATATATTCACAAGAACGAATTGGATCAAAAAAATTTGAAACTAGCAAAAAATCTTCTGAGGATTGAGGGTGTCTATAAAAACAACCTGGCACAATCTTTAGAACTTTACCATTCTTATCTTTTAAGCTATGAAAACAGAGCTGATGAATTGATGTTTGAGATCTTTCTAAGTTTTGCATATCGGGGCTACAAAGACTCGAGCTTAGAACTGCTTCAATACTCTCAAGTGTTATTACAAGGTGATAAATCTATCAGTAGCACTGTCGATATTGTTCGCATTTTAATGTTAGCAAATTCCAGATTTGATGTTGAAAAATCCCTAGAACTTTACAATGATAATATTGAAGCATTTACCAAAAGAGAGCAAGAGTCTGTAATAAGTGATTTGTTAACTGAATCGCTTATAATGTCTTACTTAGGGAACCAAGATCTCGACTTTGCGCGTGTAGTCTTCGAGGGTGCGATCAGAGAAAGGATACTAAAAAATACCTCCATCATCAAAAGAGTTAAAGCTTTATTTAAGACGTATGGAGAGGCCGTAGAACAAGGTAACATACAAGTTGTGATGCAAGAGAAAATTTTGGAAGTATTTGAGACAATTTAAACCTAGTTTAATTACCAAAGTTAAGAACAGTAAAAAAAATATTATGTGAAATTAATAAATTTAAATTCAATTCCTTAATACTTAACCCATGACTCCTTGTGAAAATTTAAAAGTCGATTTATCCCCGTTTCCCCATGTTTATTCGTAACTCTTACTTTCAATTTTATTCTTGTTATCCATCTTAACCCTAAACGTGCATGTGGAATAACCCTCTATGGTTTGCAATCGTGAATTATTCTTATCAAGTTTCAATCTTACGTCGGAGCTGAATTTTCTACCAAATGCTGGAAAATCTGGAAGGCGGTTATAATTCGTTAATTCATTGGAGGTTCCCATACCAGGCCCGCTGTGAGAACGCTCATGGGAATACGCTTCACCCGGCGAAGAAGCATTCGGCAGGCCAAAGAACTCATCTTTATATTTTTTAATTCCATTAGACCCTTCAAAGTCCACTATACCCAAGTTTGAAAAATTATCTGATCCTATATTCCGATTCGCTGTTGCAGTTGTTGACGTCGTTGCTGAACGATTAGAAATTGAGGGTAAAAATGTTAACTTCTTTCCCTTTTTATTAGAATAATTATGCAATTTTTTATTACTCACAAAAATATCCGGCTGCGAATTATTGTACCTTGGATCAGTCTTAATCACAAGGGGTTCCCGTTGATTCCTACCATCATTCCCATATGTCTCTGAACCTCGCGACAATTGGTCCTGCCTTGTATTGTTGTTCATTTCATCGATTCTGACATGGTGAAACATTACCGGCGATGTCACTTTATGATTCTCAAGAGATTTAAGCTGATTGTCAGGTCTCTTTCTCGTCTTGCATTTGTTTTGTTGTACCGGGGCAGTTCTTGACCGGCCTCTACCGGAATAGTTAGGATCATATTTAAAAACTTTCATAATGCTAGCATCAGCTCAGTGTAGTCCTTTGACGAAGTTAAGTTATATCAGTGCATTTATATGAGTAGAAGACAATCATTGTTGAATCTAGCATTTTTATGTCATCTTGAATTTTTGTTTTGCGCCTCTTGCATCATCCGAAAATTTTAAAGCGATGAGATGAGATGAGCTTATAATTCAATAAAAAGCCAGTTGATCATACCTATTTGGTATAGAAGTTAACATAGATCGGCAGTCGTTAATAAAATATGGGTAGACGGAAGAGATCACAATCAGAGGTCAAGGCAGATACTGTGAAGAAACGGAAGCAAGAGGATGCTTTGTTGCAACAAGGTAGTTTCCAGCCTGGAGATGGTAGTGACATTTCTAGCGAAGGAGAACAGGCTGAGGATAATTATAGGGTTGGTGCTTCTGGAAACTCAGATGATGAATCCTGGGATAATTTAGAACAAGAATATGGGAAAAGACCGAGAAAGCTCAGAGATCAAGAGAATATGGTAGAGGGTTTACCTATCAAGATAAATGGTAAAATTGAAAGAAAAATGATCAAGCCGCAAGCGAAGAAGGATGAATCCGAGGACCTATCTAATCAAGACGATGTTGAATTGGAGACAGAGTCTAGTGCAAGAGAACAAGGAGAAGGGGATCAGGGGGATCAGGAGGATCAGGAGGATCAGGAGGATCAGGAGGATCATGTCCTTGATACTGAGGAAACGATAATACAGTTGAAAGAGGAAATTGCTGGCCTTGTCGAAAAAATTTTAGAAGAACCAGAGGAAAATATACCAGCTCTCACAAGACTTTGTAAAATGGTAAAATCTAAGAATCCCAATACATGTAAGTTTTCAATGCTGGCGCTTGTGCCAGTTTTTAAAAGTATTATTCCTGGTTACAGAATTAGACCTTTAACGGAACTAGAGAAAAAAGAAAGAGTTAGCAAAGAGGTAGGAAGGTTAAGACATTTTGAACAATCTTTGGTTGGAATTTACAAAAACTATGTTGACGTTTTGAAAGAATTGACTAAAGTTCCTAACAATGATGTTCCTATAAGAGTTCAGTTAGGTGCATTAGCAATGCAAGCTGCAAATGAGTTGGTATCAAATGCGTCACATTTCAACTTTAGGACTGAGATGTTCACGTTGATCATTAGACGCATCTGTAAACCCAACTTGAAAGCAGATCCAATGTCAACAAGATCTATTAAAACTTTGGAAACTCTTTTAAACGACGACGAAGATGGTATTTTATCATTAGAAATTGTAAGAATAATTTGCAAAACTGCAAAGATAAGAAAATATAATGTGGAAGAATCCGTGATAAACATTTTACTTTCACTTGACGTCTTATCAGATTACGATCCTGATATTAAAAAAGAACACGATCAAGAAAGGATTAAAATGAAGAAGAAGGATAGAGTACATCTTTCCAAGAAAGAAAGAAAATCTAGAAAAGAGATGAAGCAAATTGAAGAAGAGATGCGCAAGGCAGAACAGTCTGTAACTGCTGAGGAGAGAGAAAGAAATCAGGCTGAAATTCTGCAGCATGTTTTTTCATTATACCTGAACATCCTAAAGGTTCAGAACCATAAACTTGTAGGAGCTGTTCTAGAAGGTTTGGTAAAATTTGGTAGTATGGCCAATTTCGAGTTGCTTGGAGATTTTCTAGAGGTTATGAAAGAATTTATTCAAGATGTTAATTTGGATAACCTGTCTTCTTCAGAAGTGAGAAAGGTCCTTTTGTGCATTGTGAGTTCATTTTCCATTGTTTCGAATCATAGCCAAATGAAATTTAACGTTGATTTATCTGCTTTTGTAGATGCGCTTTATGCATTGCTACCCTCGATATCGTTAGATGCTAATATCGAGCTTTCCCATAAGTCAATGAGGTTGGCTGATCCTCTTAACAATGAAATTTTAAAGCCGTCAGTGAACGTTTCAACAAAGGCTGAGCTACTTCTAAAAGCCTTAGATCACATTTTTTTTAGATCCAAATCAGGTACAAAGCAAAGAGCTGCTGCCTTTACTAAGAGGATTTACATGTGCATGGAACACACACCTGAGAAAACATCAATTGCGCTATTGAAATTTCTGGATAAATTGATGAATAAGTATTCGGAGATTGGTGGTTTGTATTCAACAGAGGATAGAATAGGCAATGGTAAGTTCATTATGGAAGCTGATGCACCTGCTCTTTGCAACGCAGAAAGTGCAATGTTATGGGAAAACAGTCTTTTAGCTAATCATTATTGTCCTACTGTTGTCAAAGGAATTCGTTTTCTTGAAAATAGATCTAAAGAAATTACCTAGATAATTGATAAAGATATTGTAAACTAGTTTGTAAAGAGTGATAATAGGTTTTCTTTATACTACATCCAAATGCTTACAAGGCTCTCATTTATTCCAGAAATTACACGGTTGTAGAATCAGTCATAGTCGAATGGTTGATTATGGTTTGCTTGTATTTTACAAAAGATGCAGATTTAATTATAAAAATGAAAAAGCAAAAAACCAATTCCAGAGTTCGCAAACTTCATAACTTTATTTTGTTAATATTTTCATCGCCCTTGCCACCTTTAGTATTACCTCTAACATCACGTTTTTCACCCTTTTTATTGATAACAGTAACGTTTTTAGCGTTTGATAAGGTGGAGATTGTCGCGTCTTTCTTACTCTTCTTTGTGCCATGGTCACTGGCACTATGGCTCTTAGCTCTTTTCCTTTTCATTGCCCTACGTAGTCTTTGTTTGTCATCTCTAGCCAATTCTTCCTTAGCCACTGGCATATTATTTTTTAGTTTAATCTCATTAGGGTTCTCACCCTTTCCGACTTTGTAAATTTCCTGAGGAGCTAAGGATTGTTCAGTGGACATAGCTAGCGGTTGAGTATCTTCCATAGATACAGCTGGTGCTTCTACTCTGACCTCCATAGATTTTTTGGCTGGCTTTGGTATGAAATGTGCGGATGATAGGGCATCTAATTTATAAAATAAGTTATTGAACATGTCAGAAATATCATCATGTTCTTTCTGTAATTCTTCATTTACTGCTGATTCTTGTGAAATTCCTCTGTAATCATCCTCATATATTTCTGCTAAAGATTTTGCGGATTTTTGATCACTCAATTGAAATTCAGGCTTGTAGCTCTTCAAACTAGTATCTGTGACAACTCTTCTTGGCAAATCATCAAAGCTTTTTTCTTTGATCCTCCTACGGATCATATCTTCAAGAGATTCTGTAACTTCTGTCGTTATTACGGGCACTGGTTTAGAGGTTCTATCAAACTCCACATCCTCTTCCAACAATGCATCTTGGGGACGATCTTTTGACTGCACTTCACCTTTTAGTGCCCATTTTTTCTCAGCAACGGCCTCTTCTTCTAATTGTTCTATTTGCCTTTGGATATCCAGTTGTTGTTTCTCAAATGTTGATAGTTTTTTCTCAGAAGCTTCGTTCTCGTTTTTCTCCTTTGACTCTTCTTCATCATCTGCGAAGAGATCCAATTTGGCAGAATCTACAGCTGCATTGTAATCTTCTTCAGTAAAATCAGGCTCGGGATTTAGATTTTTCTTAGACTTTTCAGTACCGGACCCTTTTGTGGTGTGTTTTTCCGGTTTAGGCCTATCGAAGAAATCATCATAGTACATGGCTTCTTCGTCGTCTTCAGAGGGAAAATCCCCGAAATAATCAACTTCTTCATCATCTTGATCATTGCCAATGTCTTTCTCGGCCTCAAGCGTCTGTCTGTTAAATTCATCTAGGTCGAAAAAGCCATCATTAAGACCTTTTTTCTCAGGTTTAGAATAATCAGCTCCATCAGATCCTCCAGAGGGTGGTTCACTTTCATCCTCACTTTCTTCGTAACTACCGCTCTCTTTTGGATTTTCTTCATCGTCAACGGGATGTTTACTTGATTCATTGTCGTTGTCGTACCTCCCAAGTTCTTCTATCTTTCCGGTACTACCTTCGTCTCCTCCTTCCTCTTCTTCACTATCTTCTTCATTTTCAGAATTTTGTTCTGATGCATCCTCTGAAGAATCTGATTCTTGTGATGATTCATCTAAACCATTACCTTCCAATGAGGAGCCATCGCCTCCTTCTTCTTCCTCCTCCTCTGCTTCCTCTGTATAGTCTTCCTTTGCTTGATTTTTAAAATCATATATCTTTTCTAGAAGATCGCCACCGACATTATCAACAACCATTTTAGCCTGCCACCATACCTGGTTTGCATCTAACCCATCAGTAACAATTTCATCAAGTTCTGGCTTCGCATCACTCTCACTTTTCTTGTAGAAAGCAAGCACCTCATCGAGGTATGATTTTACCAGAGATAAAGCCTGGGAAGGCTCTTTGGAAAGAATACCAATAGGTTCTGACTTTATCGTCTCAGAGAAATTCGACATCAATAATTTATGCTCTCTTGGATCTTTCTCTCTTGTCTTTTTGTTTTCAAAGTGCACCTCATCGCAGTTTATTAAACGTCTAAAATTTTATCAATCTTACCAACAACCGCTGTTCCGGCATCTCGAAGCAGAGGAAAAAAAAAATCTATTAACAACCATTATAATTAAATACGAAATACAAAAGTCTGAATAATAGATGAACAATTAATCAAGAAAGAATGGCGGCTCCAACTCCAAGGGTCGCCAAGACGATACTTGCTAGAATGGTGAAGTAGCAGAAAAACCTCTCCCACCACTTGATGAAAGACTTGCAAATCCTCAAGTAGAATAGACATGGAAGGATTAAACAAATCATAAAGCAAAGACCAGCTCCCAGGAATGCAATGAGCTTGTCGAATTTGGGGAATGCTATTGCAATGATCACAAAGACCACATTGACAAATATTCTGTTAAAAAGCTGTATCAGCTCGGTAGATTTTGATGGGGTACTATTATTTTTTAATTCTACGCCATCGACGCCAGTTAATGTGTCAAGGACTGAAATGATAGGCCTTGCATTCAATGGAGTCTTGGCAACAGGAATCAATGACATTAATGAAGAGATTAAAACGTAAACAAAATTAGGATACCCCTTGGTGAGTAATACATTTCTTGTGATTTCCTCGTCAACCAAACTTCCAAACATTAAATATCCAACTACACTTGAACCAATATCAGTGATAGCAGTAATTTTGTATGTTGTCTTGAGACAGTTGAAAAATTTGGTAGGATGTCTCATATCTGTTTTAAGATTGGGGAAGACTGCGTGACCGCCCCAGCATGCACTTAATAAACCAATGGAAAGACAGAAGCTTTTGAAATCTTTGGGCCATAAATCCGTGGGCATAGTATCAATTAAGGAGCCCGGTGCTTCCTTCTTCGAAAGACCACAGAGAGCCGTGATGACAACCGTGCCAATTGTCGAAGTAATACCTAGCAAAGAAATATTGGAAAGGATACTTAAAGGAATGAAGACACCTGGAGTTACCGCAAACAATCCGAGAATTTTGAAGAAATTGGACGAGTAGCTGGGCATCAATGCATTCAAAGAATCACCGAATAAAATGATTAAAGAAACGCCACTTCCCAACAAGTCTAGAGTGAATAAACATGAGATGAGAATACGGCCTTTACTTCCATATGCAGCATACCCTAAATCAGCATAGGACATCAAAGTGGGGTCTGTATCCAAACACCTCGAAAGGAGTTCAGCGCTACAAAAAGTGGCAAGTGC
Source organism: Zygosaccharomyces gambellarensis (assembly GCA_030571545.1). Classification (NCBI taxonomy): domain Eukaryota; kingdom Fungi; phylum Ascomycota; class Saccharomycetes; order Saccharomycetales; family Saccharomycetaceae; genus Zygosaccharomyces; species Zygosaccharomyces gambellarensis. Next base: position 562,276 of record JAJLXU010000002.1, read on the forward strand.
CAAAACAGATAACAGACAAAGACCTGGGATCCAACCTGCGTTTTTTAAACCAAGCGGTAGAGCAAGGAGACCGATACCAATCAAAATATTGACAGAATTGAAAATGGTCTGCGGACCCGTTGATTTCCCTGCCAAAACTGTGACTACTTCACCATCTTTGCCCTCTACTTTCTTTAAAGTGACGGAGTCGTTATCGACTGCCGCAGCTGTACTAGAGGCACCTGGAACAATGACAGACTCTACTACAGATGCACCATCTCTAAATTGTGATTGAGAATCACTTATGATACTCATCCCTGTAGAACCATAATCATCAAAATCTTGGATTGCGGGGCCGCTTACTCTTCTACCCTCGAGATTAGCAATCGAAGGTCTAATTGCAATACTGCCAGCTCTGCCTAATGCAACAGATAACTTGCGACCATCTGGTGCTGGCTCCAGGGTTTCTGGATTGACTAATTCATCATTAGATTGTTCAAAGTAGTTCCTCTCAACATCAGGATGAATATCGATATGCTTGAATGAATTGGCTCTCCTCAAAGAAGTAGCAAATCTACTCAAAGAGTTAACACCTCTAAATGAACCAAATGGCTGATCTAAAATTGAGTGCCTTCTATTTGAAAAAGACGATTCAATATTAAATGGAGATTCTCCTATATTTTGATTACTGTTTCTACTGCCATTAATTGGAATTGAAATATAATGAACAGGGTTATGGTTAGGACTTTCCCCTCTCAAGGGTTCCTCCTCTGAGGTACCAGCCATCAAATCACTCCTAACTGATCCTAATCTAACTAAACTGGTGTTCCAACCAAAGAACTATTAAAAAGTTTTTAATCAATCCTTCTTTAAATGTTCAAGATTAGCATCCGAGAATACGTCAACTAAATTTAAAAAACAAAAATAAATAAATAAGAAATATAAGGTGAAAAAAAAAAAAAAAAAATAAGAATAAAGGATCAAAAGGCACTTCTTCTCCTCATTTGCTTCTTCTTATTTGCTTTTGATGTAATGCCCTTTAGAATCAATTGTTGCATGAATAGAACAATTTCTTAGATAATCTCAGCCATTACGCTGATAAGGACTTCCAAAGGAAATAAAGAGTTTAACCAGGAAATTAACAAAACGTAATAAAGATTTTTATGGAAACCAGGCACCAATTGGAAGGAAATTTACTGCCATTGTGTGATTCCCTGTGATAGAAGTCACTATTATAAGGTAAATAATACTGCTCATTTGATTAATTTATCAAATAATGTTTTCAATCATTCTGGACGGTACTTTGTAATGAATAAAGGGAAAAGTTATCGTGAGAACATTATCGCTAACCATACTACGTCTTATGTATCATACGAGAGATTGTGAAGGGATTATTCAAGCCCGATCCCCCTCCTTTTTTTTTATCAGTGTATTTTCAGGTTTGCACACTGATGAGATTGTTGTATTATGTTCAGATCTTATCACCCTGGTTTGGATGGGCATTGACGGCAGGCAGCGGCACTAGCGGTAATGATATTACGATTGACGATAATTTCCCTTTCACCTCTGTCATCGACATTCTATCACAGAACGTTGAATTTTCTACCTTTCTAAGAGCGATACAGAGGAACGGATTTATTCCATATTTAAACGAATTGCAGAACTATACATTAATGGCACCTGTAAATTCTGCATTCATCTATGATGACTTTGGAGATGAGAATGACAGTAATAAATTTGATGTTGAAAACTATTTAATTCACGATTCTGTTCTGTTATCATCTGAAGTTGATCTGGGCGTTTCAGTAATCTCTAAAGGTGTTGAATTTCCTTATGTTTTAGAACGATTAGATGATGATACGATAATTGTTAATGATGTGAAATTGGTTGATCCTGACTTATTCCCGAATTTTCAGAATGCTAGCGTTCATGGTATTGAAAGAGAAATTCGTATCCCTTTGAGATCTAAGGATCTTTTACGAAAGATTGAGCAAAAGTTTAATGATTTCCATTTATTCAATAATTTTACCAGAAATATTCCTATGTTTGAATCGATGGTAACAAATCGTACTCTTTTAATACCATCAGATGCTAATTGGTATAATTTTTTTTCGCCTGCTGAAATCGATTACATTACAGATGCCTTCAATAGCTTGGAAAGAATGGATGGTCATACAAAAGTTATTTGGAATAGAGATAGACAAAGGTTCATTCAAAATTTGGTAATTGATAACATTTCAGGTGGTATGGTTCCGGATGAAGTTGATGTGGAGAATCTCAATGGTGCTCTACTTAATCTTAGGAGTGGAAAGCACGGGTCATTCTTGACAGTTAACGGTTCGAATTCTTCGGATCTTACAAATGTGGTTTTTAACAGGGGAATAGCGCATTCGTTTAATGATCTACAAATCGTCAAAAATATCATTGATTTTACAGCTGAAAAATATTTGCATGGAATTAATTGTTCAGATTTTGTTAGGGAACTATATTTTCGTAATTTGCAATATTTGATTAAAGATTCGAAGAGATTCCATGGTGAGGAAAAAACAATCTTTGTTCCTGATATTCCTGCCACTGGTTATGATGGATTCAGCAGACCGGGATTGTTATATCATTTCGTAGACAGAAAAATTTTGTTAGACCAGGAATTTTTGGAAGAGGATCCTGATAGAAGTAAGATGTTTCAGTCAAAATTTTGTGATTTTAATAATAAGTTAGGAGGGAATTGTCAAAGACTTAAGATATTGAAGAATGAGTGCGGGTATTTTGTTAATGAAAAGTATCGGATACTTCATGATAAGCCGCTCCAAGTTGGTCATACGCTCATTTACTTGATATCAGATAAAATAAGGTTACCAGGAGACCTGGCTCCTTCAATAAATCCGTTTTATGGGTGTTCAAGATCACTAATGTTTTTAAATCAATTGAACATTTTGGATTTACCTAACAATGAGGAGGGATATACTGTTCTTCTTCCCTGCTTCGATTCGTGGGAATTTTTGGAGTTGAATTTGGAATTTCTACAGAAAAATATGACTGCTGTAAATTCCATAATGAAAAACTTGATATTCGATGGTCTTATCTATTCTGATTCGAACAATACCTCTTATGAAACGAAAAATCTGCTTGGTGATCCTATAGTTGTTCAGGCAGAACGTTTTGCAAGCGGTGATGATGATACGGAGTTGAACCTAAATGTGAGCAGCGTGAGTTCTAAGATAAAAGTCAAAAATCATTTAGATTTATTTTTCAGTCAAGGTGTGGTTCATCCGTTGAAACAGTTATACCTCCCAAATACCGTCGATGTTTCTTTGATGGACCTTATTCGTACTACAGGTACTACTAAACTTATTGAGTTGTTTGAGAAATTTGAAGATCTTTTCTCGATTATAAACAATAATGAGCCCTATTCTTTGTTAGTTCCTACAGAGTCCTCGCTGCCCTTAGTTGGGGACATTTTCAATTCCACAAAGTTAGCCGATTTATTGAAATTACATATTATAGATGGAGATTTTACCACAAGACTACTGAACTGTGAAGGAAACGTTACCACTTTATTAGGTGATTCGCTGCTATGCCGAAAGGATTCTCAAGAAAATTCCTTCTTGAGTGTCCTTGGTGGTGCTGTAAGAGAGGTAAGAATCACGAAGAAGGGATGTTCTTCTTACCATAATTCTTGTGTGTTCCTGATAGATCGTCCTATATCATTACAATGGTTGAATCGTGGAAGGAGTTGGTTTATATTGCCGAGAAGTCCATTAGGCTTTGGAATTGTCATTGAAACTTTCATCTTGTTGCTTGCTCTCTTTCTTTTTTTCTACAAAAGAAAAAGAACGACAACATTGGATTCAATATCTGCAAATGATGTTCCAGATGTTAGGCGACCTCTACTCAGTCCAAGCGAAAGAAGAGACCTTGATGAAGAGCGTGAACTTTGAAGAGATCCTTATCTGTGATGATACATTTTTTTCTCACCATTATTCATTTCTTTATAGCTGATTAGAAGGATATATATCTCATAAACCTCCTTACAGTAAATAATCTGAGAAGGACAAAACGTAAATTGTAAATAAAAGAGAAATACCATAAAGGAAATCGATCTCTTAACAGAAAAACGTACTAGAAGAGCAAAACCTCTAACAAAAGCAGTCACATGCTGTATTAAAACTTATATTTATAATACTATATTTATCTTTAATTATTATAATAAAATCAATAAAAAGTATTTACTAAGAGCTATTACATTAGTAGAGCTTTACATTTAAAGAATTCTATTTAAGATATAGAAAATGTTTATTATTTCCGAAGCATTAAAATGGGTTTAAGATTAAGAATTAATTTCTTTAAAAGGCAAAGCTCGTAAGACATGAGAAAAATATTGGAAGATTAGCGATGGTAAAGCATAGAATTTAATTGATAATGTCGTCAATGGAGACTTCAAAAGTTTAGGTCATCTTAAGAAAGTTTGGAAAATAAAGAAGTGTTAAAATTTAGACTGTTTATTGAAAATTCTTAGATAACGACCTTCCTCAAATATACTTTACAGATAATAAATAAAAAAAATAATAAAAAAAAAAAAGGTTAGGGAGCCAACATGCCAATTATAAAGTATTTTATTCAATACAAAGGATCCGAAGATACTAAGAATATTCCAGCAATATTTACAAGATACTACCAACGATATTTGATGCCTTCCTGTAGGTTCCTAACACTTTAACACATTTGTCTCTTTCTTGTGCCAAAGTCTCATCCTCCATTAGTAGATCTTCAAACATGGACTCCTTGTACAACTTGGTGACTAACCTATTTTGAACAGTTTCCTTAGAATAATTAACAAGTAAGCACATAACAGCCTTTGGGATCTGATCTTCGATCATCTGACGAATGATGTCAAAATAAGAAACAATGAGCCTTCTAATTAACTCACATTCCAATTCTTCTCTTTCTGTTAATTGAGGCTCTTTGTTTTCATCGCTTTCACCTAAATCATCTCTTTGAGCATCGTTTTCATTGATTTGAAGACTCTTCATGTCTATCAACGTTTGACCATTAATATCACTTTGAGTAGAATATTGATGATTAATATGATCATGACTACCTCCAGGTTGATGATGATGACCCTGAGGCGTTTGTTCTTTACCAAAAAAATATTTCAAAAACGAATCCTTTGATTGTTTCATATCTGCGTTATCACCACCGTCTTCCTCTGATTCGCTCTCCACAGTGGAATCAGATTCAACCTTAGGAGAATCGGAATTCGATTCATTGGAACCTTCCGGATCTCTTTCTTTCCGAATTTCTCTTTGTAAGAATTCTCTCTTTTGTTGTAGTTTTTGTTTGGCAAGCATTTCACCATTTCTTTTACGGGCTTCGACAATGTCGGCCATTGCCTCTGTAGCGCTGAGAAAATTTGGATGGTTTGTATTGATGTACGCCCTGTGAATTTCAATAAGGCTCTCCACATAAGACCTTGTGGGACCCAGACGCTCTCTCAATAAATCGCTAACTACTTCGATAAGCATACTATGCAACTTTGGGTATCTGGCTAACTCGTTAGTACCACAGTTATGACAAATTTTCATCAATTCTTCATATACGAGTTCCACACAACGTTGCGATGGATCTAATAATAACTTAATCTGGGGTTTAACCAAAAGATCAAATGCAAGCTCCGGGACAAAAAGAGATGGTCTTGGTCCTGTAGAATTTCTAATGGCAGTTCTAATATCCATGACACTTAAATTTGCGGTAGGACTGATGGATCCGAGCGAATTGCCAAAGATGTTATTGTAAATGTAATAAATGCGTGCACCACCACATAGTTCTTTGGTGCCGATATCAGAAGAAGTACCGTCAATTGAAGAGATAAAATTTGTTGCAAATTTGTTCATTAATTGTAAAACAAGGCCTGCTCTGTTTTCACTCGTAATGACCCCAGTATCACCTAGTGAAGCGAGATCTTGTTCTGATTGACCAATCAAAGTGTTTAACCTTGCCTTAATGTCTGGCAATTTATCTCTAATGTGACTCATCAAGATTTGGTTTAATAACCTAGCCAGATAACGGGTACCACACCTATTGGAGATAGTTCTGTAGACAGGATGCCTACTAAAGTATTCTTCCTCATTATCTAAGGCCTCTTCTACAGTTTTATTCGACTGAATATCTTGTTGGGAACGATTCACAATACCAACGAACCCTAGTTTCAAGGGATACAATTTACCTGATAAAATATCTAGTGCATTAGTGCCAGAATCCATCAAATCCAATTTAGTAATTACCCCAATAGTTCTTTTACCATGGGGATCAACTTCCCTAGCCAACTTTAAAGATTCGGAATTCACTAAATCGACATTTGCAGGCGATACGGCCAAAATGACACAACTTGGAGTTGCAATATATTCCAAAATTAAATTCTTAATTTGCCTTTCTATATCAGGAGGTTGCTCTCCAATAGGAACCTTAGTAATACCGGGCAGATCTACCAAAGTCAAATTCAATACACGAGGAGAAAAGATCTTCAAATTTATAGGTACTTTACTAATGCCCTTATCTTTGCCTGCAATTCTTGCAGTTTCATTGGCAATTTCTTGTCTTATCTGTTTAAAATCGTAAAAACGACGACCTGGCAAATGCAAAAATTCCCCCCATTCTGTGTGCGTAGGCGGTTGATAATTCTTATTATTCTTCCTTAGATGATCTTCCAATGTCATCTCATGTCCGCTTTCTTCTTGTACATTTTCTGTTGTTTGAGTTCCTTCATACTCATGAATCAACGGTGAATCCGGCGAAATGTTATTCAATTGCAAGACCAACGGCCTTCTAGTGACAATACCCGTACCTCTTGGTAGGAAATCTTTACCGACAAGCGTTTCCAAAATTGATGATTTACCAGAAGATTGAGAGCCGACAACAGCTAGGATGGGAAGATCTAAAGTATCAATGCCCGAATCGTACATCACATCCTGCAGTTTGTTAACTGTAGGGATCAAATCTTCTAAACTTGCCATCTTTGCAAATCAGGAAATCGCTTTCTACTTTTCTTTATCTTCTCTATCTTAATTAAACAACCACTAAGAATCTTAGGAGATTCTACACTCACAAAGAACTCCTCAAGACCTTATAGTGATACTACTTAGTCTCGAGTCTTTAACTTTTAAGCTTTTACAAGAGTTCTCAACTCCAATCGATTGAATAATTTTCCTGAATAACCCGACCAATCGGGTCCGATCAAATGGAAAGTAAAACCCAAATCATCTCGAACGAAAGTTTAAGGTCTTTAAAGTTTAAGTTCCAATAGAACAAAAACCACAGAGCAACAGCAACCAAAAAAAAAAAAAAAAAAATTACACGTCTACTTCTACCATTGCTATTCTATTTCTTGATTTTTTTTCTTGTATGTAATGTTGTAAGCACGTTTACCCTTTTATTGTTTGGTGTATCAACCTGAGACCAGTTCGCTGTCGTCAAAGTTGGTTCCTTGGCGCCTTTGATCGACAACAATGAACGATTCAATCTCATTTGAAAAAAATCTCTTATATTAGCAAATGCTTCAAATGCACCATCTTCTGTACCGTAATCTTCTCCTGTAATATAGCTTTTGATGTAAGTGAATTGTTTCTTGGATTCTGTCATAAAAATCTCATCTTCACCTTTGGGCGAAGGGAAAGTAGGCCAATGCAAAGGCGATTGCAAAAGTTCGCCTTGAATACCCATAACTGATACGATAACACTGAGACGAAACTCCTGCCTTTGAGCTAATTCTATCCAGAAACTCTCTAGATTCGTTGTATTAATTCTATTCTCTTCTACCAATTGGCGTAGGAATCGAGTCTTGGGATCGTCTGGAAACAATGGTATGGTAAAAGCCGCTAAATCCCCAGGATAATGACCAAAAATATCACCAACTTGCCAGTTAGTAAATCTAGTATTCCTTAAATGACGTTTTATCTGGGAAGAATCCTCTCCGGGAATCTGTAGTCTGGCTTGGGCGCTTAATTGAAAATTTTGACACAATACATCATCTAGAATAGAAAGCCACCATTTAAGTAATTGGGATCCATCCAGATAATGTTTTTGCGGATTGTGCGATGATTTAGCAAATAAATACTGGGGTTCAGGCCTAGTGAAAAGACATATCTTGCTAACATATTCTGGAGGAAACTTCAACTTGAGATAAAAATCCTCAGGTATAGTCTGAGGGGCTGTAGATGATTGAGATCTCTGTGAAAGAATTTTTAAGGATTTTATGGTACCTGTACGATGAGTGAGAAGCTCCGCTTCTTGATTATAATCCCTATTTCGAGGTTTGACCTTTTGCAAATAGTAATTGGGATTAATGCTTAAAATATATTGAATCAATGCTTTCGTCAAACTTTTAAAGCTGATTTTAATATCACAATACCCATTTGTATCTGCTTTTGATACAAAAATTAACCTCTCGGCGGGAACATGATTATCATCATCGTTTAGCGTAAGAAACACATATATTTCCAAGGCAAAGACGACTTTCTCTTGGTAAAACAAAGAGAAAAAATGCTGTACTTTAACGGTTATAGATGATTCCTCAGATTTCGATCGGGGTGTCACTATTGGGTGTGTCTGCGCAGGTAAACTTTGCAATTGTAGCACTTGGAATTGCTTGTCCACAGGCAAGCAAGATTCTAACCACTGCAATAAAGTTTTATCCTGTTTTTGATCCATAATGACAGATGAAAGTATATGGGTAGTTAAAGGATAAGGCACTCATTGTTTAAAATCTAAATCAATGTTAGATCTTTTATAGTTCGCGAGGACCTTGACGACAAGATGTTAGGAAATACAATAGAAGGGCGAGCATGAACGAATAGTAACAAACAAAGTAAAATAAAATAAAGATAAAAAACAATCCCTATCAGGATCAAACTGGAATTTCAATATTTACCTTACATCCAAAGATCTTTGTTCTTTATTAAAATGCTTTCATTCTGCTACACATCTACAAATTTTCGAAATCATCTGGGTAAAATATCAAGCGTTCAACGCCCTTCTTCGTCAACACGACCATTCTAATAACACCACCAGAGGAACCATCCCATTTGATGGCCTCTGCTAGAGAGTGCTTGATAAAATCTACAGTTTCATCTTTAGTCATACCATCCCTGTAATTCTTGTCACAGTAACCATAAATAAAGGTCGAACCAGAACCTGAAATGGAATACTTCTGCTTATGAAGAGAACCACCAATTGGTATGCTATAAACCTGTCCTTGTTCCTTATCATCATAACCGGCCACAATTATACCAGCAGTTAGGTAGTCTTTGTTCTCATAACACAGTTGTTGGAAAATGGCAGCCGCAGTCCTTGTAGATGGTTCACCATATTGTGCAGTATAAAGATCCAAATAGTACTGTACTATATCAGCCACAGCTTGAGTGTCAGCTGCAGAACCAGATCTACAGCACCAGATTTTATCATGAACACGAGTTAATTTATCTGTCACACGATTAGCAACATAAGGCCCCATGGTAGTACGTGAATCAGCTCCCAATATCACACCATCCTTAAATGAAACTGCCATACTGTATTAGTAGTATTGTTAGTATAAACCGCCCAATCACTACTCGACCTAGCCCTAGAAGCTACATCAAACAAAGCGCTTAACATACATTGAAGTCCCCAGACTAACTTCCCCCTTTTTAAGGTGGTTCATATCAACTTGAATCCCATTCATATCAACCCTTTGATGCGTTTCGATGACCTTTCAGGATCCTATATTCTAAAATGCTATTAGACTGCTTTCTGCCAAAGCTGTACCTTATAAGTCACTTCGCTTTTGCCACCGTTCTGCAAGAAATGCGCACTCAAGATTTACGTGCGGGTAACAAGGTAAAAATGATTACACTACAGCGGTATTATATATATATATATATATATATATATCCATTATAATGGGTAGTTTATTACCTTAGCTACGACCTTCTAGTTGGTGATTCGTCGAATTCACCTTCATCCTCATCTACCTTAAGTAAAGATCTGTCAATGACCGGATTAAATTGAGAATCTGAATTGACGAAAGGCTCTAGCCTCACTTCCGGTATTCTCTCGAAGTTAATCCTGTCTATCTTGGAGGCTAGATTCTTATTGATCTTTTCCAGTGATAATCTGGGAGGTGGGGGCAGCCTTTGGCTCTGTTGCCGTTTCTGCTCCTGCATCTGTCTTGAGCTAAAAAAGACGTTGTCATCTTCATTCTCAATTTTTTTCTTGGCGGTAGAATTTAATGATAACGAAGATTTCACCGGACTTGGAATTGCTCTCCTAACTCTACTGTAATGCGATTTCATTGCTTCAATACGATGCATTTTCACTCCTTCAGAACCAGGAATTGTATTACTACTCCTAGGTGATATCCTTTTTACTGGTGTTTTCAATTCAAAATCCTGTTGTGTATCTTCTTTATGTCTTCTTGGTGACTGTTCCATACGAGTTCTCCAAACGAGTAGCAAGCCTCTTACAGTAGCACGATCCCAACGATTACGAAATACTTGGACAGCCTCATAATTTCTTCTGCTTTTCAAGATTCTCATACTCCAATTATTCAGGTAGTTAAGTAAGAGCGCTAAGTCCTTCCGGTTGCTTTCTACTTCAAGCCGCGTATCCAGTTCTCTTAACTGATTCAAGTGATCAATCCAGGTGTAAAAGGTCGATAACTTGAGGGAATCATTTCGAAAGTCATCTGATATTCCGATCAACATAGTACAATTTTGTAACCTGGATCTAATTACTTTGATAGTCAACTTTTGTAGCGATCTTCGATTAATTTCATTGGCCCTTGATTTACAGGATTCGTGGTAAAATTGAGTCCTTTGATTCCATAGACCGAAAATTTTAAATTTCACCCGCAATTGCTGTTCCTGTTCATAACTCTCTAGCAGACCCTGTAACTTCTTTTGAATCTTTTGAGATAGTTCCTTCCTCCATATGTTAAAATGTCTAGACAAAAACACCTTGCAAATCATCAGTTTAGCAAATGAATCGCCCAAGTTCTTAACTTCTTGGAAATGAGCAATGCCCTTTTTAACCATTAGTAAAGCCTGTAGCTTTTCAAAAATCTCGGCCCTTTGGTTTAGTGCTCTCAAGAAGAGCAGCCTATGATGCCAATAAAGCACGAAGTTTATTTTCAATACCTGTTCGTGGCTCATATCTGCTATTCCTTGAAGTCGCATGCCTTCAACTTGGCGGCTACGCCACTGGGAAAACAAGGGTTCCATAAGGGAAGTATTCTGAAACTTGGACACTTTTTTTTCCAAGACAGCATCATTAAACCATTTGGAAAAGATGAATCTTTGCTGTTGTTTTGACCTCCTCGCAATGAACAACTTGCACTGCAATTGGGAGCTCCACCTCCTTATATATCGCCTGAGGGAATGCGTTCCTAGGAGTTCATCAGCTTTTATGCCAGTAAAAAACCTTTTCTTCCATTGATCGAAACAGTTAGCTTCTGTCCTTTCATTTTGTATACTCCATATAGAATAAAGGTGAAGTCTTTCTTTAAATCTTTTAAACCATAATTCCTGTAAGACAAATCTCACCAGCAGGGTATCTAGATGCTCAGAAACCATATATTCTTGCTTCCTTCTTTCCAATTGTGCTTTGAGCACTTTCAGCGTTTGCTCTTTAATGAATTTTTTCTCCAGCTCAACTAGATGATCAGATTGACTATCTAAAGATTTCATCCTCTCATACCATTTCTTTAAGAAAGGTGAAATTTGCCACCTAGATCTGAACATAATAGCACGATCATTCATAGATTGATAATATTGTAATCTTTGCTGGAACTTTGCTAGTATTTTGTTCTGTAAACTGGGGTTAGCACCTTTGAATTGAGTTTCGCGATATTTGAGTCTCCATCCAGATAGGCCCCATTTCATGAGAACAGCATTATGAAAATTCTCAGATTTATCTTCTTTTGAAATTAATGCATTCCTTTTCCTTTTAATCTTTTGAAAGACATTATTCAAGAAATAGTGATCTGCCAGACCTTTTCTGGCATCATTAGAATCTATCCTATCAAGCAACTTGTCAAATCCATATGAGATAAGTGTAAATATATGAAATTCTTCAGCTTGATGATCCCAATGCAAAGCGAATTCTTCATATTTTTGATTCCATTTAATCAAAAATTTCCTTCGTAAATAATCATGCCAAAGTCCTGCTAATTTTTCCAAATTTCTCTTCAACTCTCCATGTAATTTCCAGGTCCTCATATATCTTTTTAAAAGATTATGTGAGCTATTATGTTCGAGGAAAGTTAATTTCATTATAAGATTTTCAGGTCTTAATAGAAACTTGTTTAAAATATCCTCCATCATTGGGGTAAATTCAAAACTTTCACTAAGCTCATTTTGTAAGGATAAAAAGTAGTGATCATTTAAGGGATCTAATCCATCATCGACTAGATGGCCAATATATTTTTTAAAGATTTTCAGAAACTCTAATGACATCCCATTCCTTAGTAAAAAAACTTGGATCCTATTATAAAGTATGGAAAAAAGCGGGTTCCTTTGAGATTGTCTCATTTCTTCCCTGGGATCTTGGATTTGGGCATAAGTATCATCTGTGTTCTGCAAAGCTGTTGTTAGAGGACCACGATGCACATTGTAAGTCCCATCATCATTAACCGGGAAGCGCTGGGGTACGTCCTTTCCGACTGCCCATAACGGTATTGGCAACTTCTGTCCGTTCGCACTATCAACATAGCAATCCCGTCCATTTTCCAGGTTTTCGTTGTCCTCATTGTCATAACTATCGGGATTATTATCAATACTTTCATTATCGTCATAGACCTCTTCTTTCGTTGGTGCCTGGACAAACACTTGATCAAGCAATTCTCTTACGTCTCTGTTCACTAATGATCCAGTGGACGTTCCTAGGTAATCCTCGTTAATCAATGCCTCAGTAGAAATACCGTCATTATTCTCTTGGGCAAAAACCGCCCCCCTCAGGATAGAATCCGTAGATTCATCAAAACTCATGACAAATCGAGGGGCTAAAAAGAAGCATATAGAGGATTGACTGTGAAATAACTTTAAATATTTCTAATCCAATTAAGGAATTTATTTCTTCTCTACAGCAGCCTTAATTTCTTAATCTTCAAATTATAGTTACCCTTCGCTATACTTTTATCACCTTTGCCTAAATTTTTGTATGGTCGAAAGAACACGAAACCTTCAAAGAAAAAATACAAATTAGCCTAGTCAAAGCTTCTTAATAAATACAACTAAGCAATTGAATAAAGCTCAATTGTCAAGAATTGAATCACAATTTGGGCTAAGCAAAGCTAAGGCTAAATAAATTTTGAGGATGGTTCAGTTGTGCATTTGGTGGCTAACAATATTATTATGGTCAGTGAAATCCGTTTTATGTGAACAATTTCAACCACCTCAAGTGTGGGAAAATGTGGAAATAAAGAGATTAGTAGATGTGAACCATGTTTACACTATTGAATCTCTGGAATTTAATGTCAGAAATTTAGATGACAAAGCCAATAGTGAATACTTCTTTGCATTACCAAAGGCCACATTTGATCAATTGTCTATCTTTTCGGTTGAATTAAAAGATAAGCAGGTTTTCATCGATTCTGGATTTATCGAACAAACAACTCAATTAGAAGATGGTACTGAGATTGCTTATGGTTTAATTCAATTCCCTACTCCAATTGAGCCAAATGAAGGGGTTGTGTTCAATATTAACATGTCCTACAATGTTCCAGGTGAGCCATATCCGGGGCACATTTCCCTTTCTGATGAACAGCAACTACTTTTGACTACCACAAGATATCCATTATCAGCATATGATACAAAGAAAGGTACAACAGGATTCTTTGGTAGTGATCACTTCCAAGAATTTCATCCAGTTAAAGGCTATGAATTGGAGAAGAAAGAACCTACTTTGAGTGGTACTTGGGAAAACATTCGTGCGTTTGAAAAAGGTCCGCTGCTACAGGTACTTTACTCTCACAACATTCCGATGAAGGAAGTAGTCAAGTTACAAAGAGACGTCTGGGTTTCTCATTGGGCAGGTGCAATTCAATTTGAAGAATATTACGAACTTCTCAACCGCGGTGCTCAGTTGAACAAAGGTTTCTCTAGGTTGGAACACATGTTAGACCAACAGAATATGAGATTGACTCATTACTGTGGCGTATTAGAGATGAATTTACCTGAAGATTCCAGTGAACACTATTTCACTGATAAGGTTGGTATGGTTACTACTCATCGTATTTTGGGTGATAACATCTACTTGAAACCAAGATATCCAATATTTGGTGGGTGGAGGTACAATTTCACTCTTGGCTGGACTAATCCACTATCAAACTTTTTACGTCACCGGGAAGACTATAACATCATTTCTGTACCTCTTTTGAATGGACCTGAGGATACCATATATGACGAAGTTGAGCTTTCCCTTTATTTACCAGAAGGTGCTAAAATCGAAAACTTTGCATCAACGACACCTCCAGTCAAGACAGACATCACCACCCAAAATTCATATCTAGATCTGAAAACCGGTCACGTTAAGATTACTTTGAATTTTGAGAATTTGGTTGA
>JAJLXU010000002.1:576942-597670 GCA_030571545.1 Zygosaccharomyces gambellarensis
AAAAAAAAAAAAAAAATAGAAAATAAAAAATCATTATGTGAAGGTAAAAGTACATTTATAGTCTAATTCAGGAGAACTGAAAGTACTCATAATTGCTGGTGGTCTGGGCCCAAAGTTCTTTATATTCCTCTCCATATGCATTTTTCAATAACATCGTAATTCTTATTATTTTGAGTCTTGATAATCCCCATATGATCAAAATCGAAAATGGCTTGCATGAAAAGTGCAAGTGATACCTTATCCAAAACATTTTCTTTTTCATTGTTCAAAAGAAATCGATGCATATTCGAATCAACATCAGAAGTCTCATCTAAAAAGTCCATTATTTCTTTCTTCGGTAAAGTATCTCTAAAGGTGGTATAGAAATCATAAACATTGATTGAGGAGTTTGCTTCTCGGTACAACTTAAACATGTGGCCAACGATGGGTGCCATTGAACTGTCCAGTTTAGATAGTGTCTGATCATTTGCTTTACTTTGTCCAAGGGGCAAAGTGTGTTCCCAATTGAGCATGTCATTTTCCAAATTAAATTTATAACAAGGAAAAAGCGCCTGAGATAACAGTTCATTGTTGTTGTCCAAAGTGAACAGTTCTTGAAATATTGTGTCAATTGGTTCAAACTTTAACTTTGTTTCTGAATTTCGATAGACCGGCCACCTCTCTAAGTACGATTCTAATTTACCCACTAACAAATTATAATAAAGTTCAATCAAATTGTAATTATGGATGTGGAGTTCTTTCTCCAGCACTTCTGCCACGTATTTAGCATATCGATTGATTGGGTTTTCTCTAACGAGAAACTCTGCAAAAAACTCCGCTAGAGCTGAATCTTTATTAGTAAGTAGAGATCTAATTTCTTCAGAAGGAGCATTCTGTTTGATGAGCCCTTCGACGAAAAACATGAAAGTAGGGCACCTAATTAACATATCCAAATAATCTTCGTTTAGGAAGTCAATATTAACAGGATCGATGAAAACGGAAAAAGGATTATGGAAAAAATAAGACATTAATGAATAGTCTAAGATCTTGACCAAAAGTTGTAAATTATGAGTAGAATTATTTGCCATCTTGCTTAACAGAAAATCTATGAATTTTGCGGATAAATTTAGCTTTTCATCAACTGTATCTAAAAAACTTTGGAAAATTCGGTTCCCATATTTGAACCCCTTGTTACTAGAGACATCTAAAGTATGATAATTCCTCTTTAAAAACCTTATGGTAGATTGAGTCAAATTTTTCTCAATATTGGACATGTTGGTGTTAACGTTAAAGACCAAATTTATTTGAATATGTTCATTTTTTAATGCATTTCTCAGGACTGCAATGAAATTGTCTAATGTCTGAAAATTAATTGAGTCCACATCTTTAAAATTAAACACCATGTTTAAATTTTTTCCAAATAAATTTTTAAAGTTTTCCACTAAAGATAGATCGTAAGAGACATCTACCTGACCAGATCCATCCTCCTCCTCTTGAATATCGCCTCCTGTTGTTTCCTCGCCATGGATATCTGCATTTTCCTCATCATCACTTACCTTATCTTCAGACAATTCATTTTTAACAAAGTTCCTGTGATGTAATTCTGCATCAGCGGATGTAAATAATTTAAACATCGATCTTCGAAGCATCATCCTCACATTAGGAGATTCCTTTGGTGTTAGTTCAACTAATACGTTGAACATGTTAGAATCCGTTGGTGGTAATTCAATTTTGGTAGTGCTATCTGATCCTAGTAGAAAAAGTGTATTAAAACATGGTTTTGTATCCCTCTTTTTTTTCCCATTGAATAATAAATTAGAGATTTCACCTTTTAGGTCGACTTCAATATTTTCGACAATATTTGTTACTTGATCGTGAAAATGTGAATGTAATTGGTGATACAAGTCCCATCTTCTTTCAACATTTTGGTCTAATTCCTTACCTTCAAGTAGTTTCACAAATGGATTTTTGCTTGTGCCTTTCTTCCTTTTCTTCAACTTGGGTAACACGGTATAGTGACTTCTTTGGGCATCAGCGAACTCAGTGACGTCCATTTCTACAACTCTTGGGGTATTTCGAGAAACCTTCGAAACCTTAAATCACTTTTTGTACAGATGCACAAATTCTTCTTTGTCTTGTGGATCTTGGACCTTGGACCTTAGATATCCGAACTTCTTAAATACTGTCTGCCGATGACCAAACTTAAAATTTACGAAAACTATTCAGGCAAAAATATTTACTGACACTCAATGGGTCTGTTGCCCATGATGCACCGTATTCTTATATCCTTCTCATTTAAGTATACACATGATTTCTCTAATGATGAACTATATCTAGAGTAGCAGTCAAAGAACGTGTTTACCACACATTCTCAGATTCGCCCTTCTGTCTTGGATATCTTTTGATTTCATAATCCTCATCTGCAAGGCCTTGCAAACGATAGTATTCTTCTTTCAAATCAATAGGACGTTTGTTGGTCTTCACATTAATAATATCTTCCTCCTGCAACTCTTGTACTCTTTTATCGTGCTGCTCATACCTCACAGCTGTAAATCCTGATAACCAGTAATAACCTAATACCACTAGGCTGCAAAATGGTAGACCAAAATATAGAAACGTATTTTTTTTCAAAAGCCTTTGGTATTTTCCCGGTAAGGACTTTTCGTAAGCTAATTGCTGTCTTCTACTTCTGAATATTCTACCACCCACTGACATAGGATAAATTAAACCAAATATTACCACCGATAATCGTTACAATAAACCAACGGATAATTTGATTCGAATTCCACTTAATACTTCAAAGTACGTGCATTGATGATGATCTTCAACTTGGAAAAGAGTGCACGATTGTGTCACATGCTGAAGTGTCACAAAGCTCTATCGCTGCCACTAAATCAAAAAATATAATAACGACGAAGATAGAAATGCAAAAAGTGACAATGATCAATGAATGATTTGTCCTTCATTGATAATTTTATAGATAATTTTTAGTATATATCGAATCATCTTTCGTCTGCCCCTAGCTGAACTTTGTTTCTTCTCGTTGCCATATGAATTACTATGGACACCAATATTCCTGCTAGCACTGCTATCTCCAATTATCTATCAGATTACATTTATACCTATCTCGACATTGACGATGAAACTTCAGTTCTGGTGCTAAAATTTAATGAGGATAAAGATAGACCAGATTCAGAATTTAGGAATGTGACTTCCTCCATTCTTTCGAAATTTCTTAATACTACAAGAACCACAAGAACTGGGTCAGCACATAAGCATTCTGGTATCTCAGTCAGAACCTTTCTTTCTAGTATGCTTATATCATCCCTATATTTTGGCATACAAGTGCTTCTTTTCACTTTTCTGAGAAATAAGTTGAAACATCTCTACCAAGCCAAGGTTATTATTCATCCAAGAAAACGGCTAGATGATAAAAAGTTAGAGCTGAAGACAAGTAAAATTCGAAGGGTAATCCGAGATTTTTTCCAAAAAACACTTGGATGGGTGATTATCGTAGTTCTTTCCCCTATCGACAAGTATAGAGATCTCACTGGGTTGGATGCTTATTTTTTCCAAAGGTTTTTATGCATGCTAATATTTCTATTTTTTTGTCTTTCAGCTGTTAATATTCCTATTCTGATTCCGATCCATTATTTATCAGGTTTTATGGGTCTGCAGGGATTGATGGACTTACCCAAAGATGTCCAAATAAATACACCATGGTTGGATAGAATTAATATGTCAAATATAGTACTCAAAGATCCCAATAAATTGGTTTTCCACCTATTTTTGAGCATATTTGTCATTGTCTGGTTCCACATCATTTTGGTATCAGAATTAAAGCACGTCTATGAAATTTCTAAAAAGTTTGCATTAAATGCCAAATACCAGTCAATTTTGTACGTGGATAATATTCCTGAAAGCAGCCAAGGTGATAAAGTAAAAATAACCAATTTCTTCAATTCGATATCTCCAGATTGCCTAACTGCAATCAGATTCCTACCAAAAAGATGTAATCATCTTCGTAGATATTATAGAGAACTAAAAGACCTGGAAACACGTTTAGAGAAATTGACAATGGAAATAATACTTGAACAATATTTCATCGTTTCAAAACGCAGACTAGGTAGTGATTGCAACAAAATGGAGAGATTCTGGAAACGATATAGATTATTCTGCAATCGAGTCGGTTTTATTATCAAGACCCCTCACAGATTTCGTGGATATTTCCGACAAACAAGTTGGAAAAACATGTCAACTCAATCTCATAAATTATGGATACAAATTCAATTGAGGAGTAGGCAAATCTTTATTGAAGAAAGGTACAAGGCACTGGAAAGTACCTTGCAAAAATACAAAACTCAACTAAAATTGTGGCAGGAAAAATGCCAAGCATTGCAAAAGTGGAACGATGAGCAGTATTTGCTCGAGCATAAGGATTGCAAATCGCAAGTGTTTTTAAACAAGGCATTTATAACTTTCAGTTGTCCTGCGATTGCACACGCATTCGACCAATTGTTGTCATCGGGTAATATTCATGAATGGAATAACAATTTGATAGGAACCAATCCTCACGATATAATTTGGAGTAATATCTGTGTTTCCAGTGCTACGATCAAATTCGTAAGGTCAGCGCTGGCAAGTACTTTATGCTTTTTAATAATAATAGGATGGGTTATTCCGGTAGCATTTATTGGATTAATATCACAGATTCCATATGTGGCATCTATAGTGCCACTTTTATCCCAAGTGACTACGAAATCCGACCTCATAAATGACACGATGGCAGGAATTATTCCAGTGATAACTTTAGTTTTCATTACAGAATTCGTGCCTTTCATATTAAGATGGTTTAGTTATTTGAAATGTTGTAGAACTGGAGCTGAGGTCGAAATCGACATTCAAAAATGGTTCTTTGTATTTTTATTCATACACGTCTTTTTAGTGGTAACCATTTCATCAGGAATATCGCTTGTGGTGGAAAGAATTCTCTACAATCCGGTTAGCATCCCAACTCTTTTGGCACACGATCTACCTAAAAGCTCCAATTTTTTTTGTTCTTTTGTACTTATCAGGGGAATGGCCTATTCTGGTGGTAACCTCATTCAATTGAAAGAGCTAATCTTCGAGGTTTTTTACTGTAAGTTCACCATCTACAATCCCCATAAACGTTGGAAAAGAATGAAAGATATCCCAATTTTCCAATGGGGCTCAATCTATCCCATTTTTTCGGTATTAGGGTGCATTGGGATCATCTACAGTGTTATTGCTCCACTGATTTTACCGCTATGTTGTATTGCATTTGCGCTAGTTCTATTCTCCTTTAAATATTTGTTCATCTACCAAATCAACAAAGGAACACCATCAGAAACATTTGGTAAGCTTTATCCTCAAGCTCTCATGCAGTTGTACGCTGGAGTGTATTGCATGGAGTTTTGTATGATGGGACTATTTGCATTGTCAAACAGCTACAAACTTTGTACATGTATGATTGTAGCATTTTCACTGACGATAATTGCACATTTTAACATCTCAAAAATGTATCTGTCCAAAGTACATGCTTCATCTTTCCAGACCCATTCTCAAACCATTGACAAATATAACAGACTAGAAGAAAATTCAAGTGACGATTTCCAAATCCCCTTTGCTGATGGGAAAAAGGACCTCTGTCTATGGCTCCCCCAAGATGATGCTGGTATTTCGGAAAGAGAGTCCGTTATTCTCATTGGTAAAGAAATAAAATGCAATTTGGACAAATGCTATTTAAGCCATGATGGTGATATAATTCTGAATTCTGAAGATGATGAAAAGTACTAGTGCATATCTCTCGCAGACTCTGGTTCATCTACATCTGCTTTGCCTTCTCTCGTATTCTTACTACGAGGCCAAACGCTTGGAAGTTTAATAAATTGAAAGCGGGGTTCGACACACCTTTCGACGAACCATTTTTTAATTTGGTATTCTACCAAGCTACCTATTTTAGGAATGTTTTCCAGCTTAGACCTGGCTCCAATTAGGGACTGAGTTTCAAATTCCATTCTATACTCAGGAGCAAATGAAAACATCAAAAAGTAACCATCATCATTGTTTTCATCTACACTTTCTGGAGAAGTTGGAACAAATTCTTCAGCTTTGGTTAAAGAAACAGTTAAACATGCCTGAAATCTTATGATAGATACGGTGACATTAATGGGTAACGACGCTGTCACAGGTTTAGGATAATTGAGTAATAATCTTGTCTCAATTCCAACTGCTAAACGATCATTTAAATCAATGTCGATCTTTGCTTCTAATTTTCTTCTATTAGAATTTGGCGAATATTGGATTCTACAGTTTGAAAAAATGGGAAAATCATGACCAATGTCTAATTCTGTAATTTTAATACTATCCAAATAATTAGGTAGCTCTTGAGCCCTTCTCCCAATGAATGCATTAAGCGAATAAACTATATTGTCCTTCTGCCATGCTTCTTCTCTTAATTGTTGTATGGTTTGGCCGATTAAGACGTTAAACCAATCAAGAGACTCTGCAGGGTGCGTGTCGACATTATAATAGGTTTTCTCCAAGATGTCATCTATCTGACGTGATCTTTCGTTCTCATCATCGTTAGATTCATTTTGTTGGTTATCCTTTCTATTCATAATAGACGTAAAGAAATGCGGTGAAATAAATGAACGAGATTCTGATGATAAACCTAATGATGAATTAGATGACGTATTCTTGGCAGGATTTGGATTCGGTTTTGAAGATGAATCGCTAAATATGAAGAATTTAATAAAAAAAATCAGCGCCAAAACAACACTAACTTGACCAATTATTAAGCCTTCTGCAAATGACCAGGATGAGAACGAACTTTGTGTATTAGAAGTGGCACCAATCAAATGGGGTAAATGTTTCTCCTGTTGTCGTAGTAACTCCATAAACAATCCATTTGACGCTAAAACATTATTGCTTACCTGCTCTTGACTTGCCCTCCTCATTTCTATAGCTCTTTCTAAATCCTTCATAGTCAACGCAGACTCTTGAAGACTATCATCACGAAATAATGCCTCTAGATGCATAGGTAGTGTCCTGTCCAGAAACTCATCAATGGAAATTAAAGTACCGTTTCCAATGCTAACAGTTCCATTCAAAGTTCCATTAATATCTGAACCAGTGTGGTTTGAGCCCATGATGCTATATAAACCTGGTGGAACTACAGTTCAGAACGTTTAATAGCTTGTTTTCGTCGTTCTTCAAAACGAGCTCATATCCCTGGGGAAGTTGTTGGAAAATTTAGTCAATAACAATTTGCCGAATTAAAACGAGTGAGAAAAAATTACAGAGTAAACGAATGGGATCATAACCTACAACCATCGAAATGATTGCATTTCTTTCCCAACAACGCCGATTAGAGTTTTGATTTCTTAAATTTCAGATAGAAAAATTTCTTGATTGAACGTCCTTTCATCTAACAACTAACAATTTCACCACATCTTTCTGATATTAATTTACATATTAACAATGGATGATGCCTATAGAGTCAACCAGTTGTTGACTCAAAATGAATATTTATCATTTGATCAATCTCGAGAGTGCTTGAAGATTATACTACGTACCGTCAAGGAAACTAATGATCCATTTGAATTCGATTTTGCTCAATTCTTACTGAGTTGTGATGAGAAGATCCTTTGCAGGGAAGCTGTATTAGAAACTGAATTCTGGGAAATATTTGAGGAAACCATGTCAGAAGCCCCTTTTGAAACCCTGGCGATTTGCCTAACTAGAATCTGTACCCTTTCTCTAAGGGAATCTGGTGTCGATCTGGAAGCAGTAGTTAATCTTTGCAGATTCTTATCATCGAGTGAAATTATATTACCTTCATTAAGTGCCAATTTATCTACCCAGAGATCAAGTATCAGATTAAATTTTGATATTTTAGAATCAATAGATGGAGTGCTACGTTGTTTGACATGTCTCTGTGAAAATGATAAAGTAAATGCCGCCATCATTGTACCATCATGTTTCTTCATGTTTCACGATTGTGGATTTTGGAGCATTCTAATATCTTTATTACCAATGGAAGAATTACAATCTGAAATTTTGGAAGTAATTCTTCCGTTGAGAAACAAGATTTCTAAATTTATGTCAACTTTGACTTTAAATGAATTCGCTACACCATTAGAAAACAAAATGTTTGAAGCTGTCGAAGACACTATAAGTTTAGATACAAGTATGAAAGAAAAATTTGAAGAAGTTAACCAGGGTTACAACGATTTACACAGTATAAAGTTGATCGAGGCATTCCATTTAGTGGTGTTTTTAAAAAATGCAAATCTTTCCTTCAAAAAGACTCTGGGCGAAGAACTATTATTCGGTAGTAATCCATTTCCTCTCTACAAGGCATTTTTTAGTATTTTAGATCATTTACACCAATTCTTAGATTTTAGATCGAAAGATCTTTTCACTACACTGTACTATGCCGCTTTTCTCCTAAGTAAAGATGCATTTATCTATGCTCTAATGGATAAATTGCTCAAGATGTGGGTGGCATCTCAAGGTAAAACGAGAAAAGATATGGATTCACTTCTAGAAACAGTACCTATCATGTTAGATCAGGTTGATAAATCTATGAAGCGGCTCTCCGATTCTTCCCCACATGGATCCGTTGGTTTGGCGTTGGAAACTTTCGAGGGTATTGACTATGATATTGCACGCCAATTACAATTAGAAAACATAAAGAAGAGACATTACAGTAAATGGTCAAGTTCCATCGGCGACTTTGATGAACTATTATCTGAACAAGTTCATGATTATGTTAGACACCAAAGACTGCTGCAACTTCAAAGAGGGGCTTGGGTTTATTCAGAAAATCCATTGGATCGTCATATCAGATCTCCTAAAGTTTATTACATGGTTTTATCCGCTAACCAAATTAATTTATTGGTGCGGGAATTCCCTGCAAAGATGGAAATGACTCCCCATGTAGAGGAAAACCATATTTTTGGTGGTCCTGAAAAAGAGCATTCCAGTTATGAAAAAACTGTGGTTATTCCATTGCATAATATCGTTGATTTTGAAACTAAAGAACTTCAGATGGATAACAACGTGCCAGAAGACTCCCGTTTAGTAAATGTTATACGAAGAGATTTCTACACAGGGGTCAACTTCCTAGATAAGCATCGTAAGGTTGTGTTAAAGGTTTATTTTGATACAAAAGAGGATATACACGTGTGGTTGGATGGACTAAAATTGGTGTCTCCATTCAAGATTAAGCAAAATATCACTGAAGAGACTAAGGAACAAATGGATACACTTGTAAGCATTAGAAGGAATGCCCAAATGTTAAACCTAGAAATTAGTGATGGAAGTGAGATAACAGAGAGCAGTGACGACGAAGAATACTATTATGCAGATACTTTGAAGGAATTAACATCTTCATTTTATTACGAATAGCTTAATAAGTTGTAAAGATATTATACAAGAAATGGAATAATAACCATAATAATAATAATAACAACAATAAAAGAAACCCCAAAAAAAAAAAAAAAAACCGACAAAACAATCAGAACACGTATATAAATGACTCTATATTTTGCTAAGTAGTTGAATCTTAAGATTTCACACCACCTGAATTGTATTTTTTACTCTTTTTCTTTTCTTTTAATTTTTTACCATTTTGTCTCTTGATGGATTTTTCTTGATCCTCTTTGCGATTCTTTTGGGTCTTCTTGTATGGACGAGAATTGTCATCTAGAGCCTCTTGTCTCTTTCTCTTTTTGCTATTCACATTACTCTTATTATTAGACAAAGATCCCATAATATTTGAATTTTTCTTTTCAGCTTCAGTTTGGAACCAGGTCCTCTTTGGTCTCGATTCAATCTCTTGCTTGTGTTTCATCAAGTTTTCACCTTTTTTCAATTGCATTTCAGCTTGCAAAATTTCTTTCTCTTCCTTCTCCTCTTCTAGAATTTCTTTAATTGTACCAGACAGGGATCCTACTGTGGTATTAATTCCCTCGACTTGACTCCAATCTAGATTCCTCCCCACTGGTAAATTCTTTTCACCACTTTCTTGGGCACTTTTGATGGCGCTTTTTACAACATTTCTGTCTTGTGAAGTTTCACCCACAAATGACACTGAACGACCTTCTCTACCAGCTCTCGCTGTACGCCCCACTCTATGTAAGTAAATTTCATAACTCTTGGGCATATCATAATTAATAACAACCTCAATCTTAGGGATATCTAAACCTCTTGAAGCCAAATCTGTACAAAGCAATACAGGAACCTCTAGAGACTTAAATCTATTGATGGACAGTAAACGTTGTTCTTGATTCAAAGAACCATGTAGTTCCGCCACGGTCATACCAAGCAATCCCAAAATGATTCTTAATCTATGAACCACTTCTTTCTTAGATACGAACACTACCATTCTCTTCTGGGCGGTACTATCCAACTTTCTTATCAAATAGAATAAGGCTGAGGGCTTCAATTGGTCTCTTTTACGAATACGTACGAATTCCTGTTGCAACTTAGAAGCTGCCTGTCTGGGTGGATCAATCATTACTCTAACAGGTCTCTTCAACGATAAAGAAATCAACTGCTTAATTTTAGAATTCATGGTGGCAGAAAAAAGCATGGTCTGTCTCTTACTTGGTAACAAGTGCATAATTTCATTTAATTCATCTTGGAAACCCTCTTCTAACATTCTATCAGCCTCGTCAATTACTAAAACTTCCACAGAATCCACGTTAAAACTACTGGAATTCCTGATATGATCTATGAATCTACCTGGAGTAGCTATTACAATATCAGGTCTGGTTTTCAAAATTTGTTCTTGTTGTCTAAGATTCAAACCACCGACAGCTAAACCAAAAGTTAATCCATTGACATATTTACCCAACTTTTTCCCCACATCCGCCACTTGAATAGCTAATTCACGAGTTGGTGCCAACACTATGACCCTAGTAGATGCCACCTTTGCTGGTTTATAAATTAGACGTTCGATAATGGGGATCATATAAGCTGCTGTCTTACCAGAACCGGTAACAGCTCCTGCAATAATATCTCTTCCCAGTAGTGCAATTGGAATGGTAGCACCTTGAATAGGAGATGGTGTGGCATACCCTAAATCACCTAGAGCTTTAAGAACAGGACGTGACAACGACAAACTATTAAAATTGTCAAAGACTTTTCTCTTTGCTTCATCACTTTCACTCTGAGGAGCATAAAATTTAGCCATCTCTTCGGGAGAATCCTCTTCTTGTTGTTGTTCAGCATCATCATCTTTATCCTCCTCCTTTTCGCCTTCTTGTTCCTCCTCTTCATTAGGACTGCTATTATCATCATCATCATGATCTTCTTCTTCTTCTTCATCTTTGTCGCTTTTGTTGACAGCACCCATACCAAAACCATCCATTGCTAATTCGTCATCATCTTCCTTATCACCTTGATGTTCAGAAGCTTCAGACTCTTCATCTTTTCCAGCATTATTGTCTTTATTCTCCTCTCCATCACTGTCTACACGAACAGTTTTGATCAATCCACCTTTTCTTCTGATAATACCATCTAAATCTACGTCTTTCTTTACATTTTCACCATTAGTCTCATCACCGACAAAGTCCCATGATTGTAAGTCTGATACAATATCATTATCATCCAAATCAAATCTAAATTCAGGATTTAGATCCTCATTAACATTTTCATCCTCCACGTTGTTTACCCCATTTACTTTTTTACCACTTTTCTTTGGTTTTTTTGCAGATGCTTGTGATTTTGCAGGTATATCATTCATTTTAGGTTCATCAGCATCATCATCAGAAGCTTCTAAATCTGGCAATGCATCTTCTGTATCACTAATTGTAGGTACAAAATCTAAATCCAGTTTTTCTTTCTTTGTCGAAGCTTTTACCATTTTGAATTTTAGCAATATGGCGTGTATGGAATTTTAACAAGAACTTACTCTAGAACCAGTAAAAGCCAGCTTACAACGGATCAATCTACTAATGTTGTTACTACTGTCTTCTAACTATGGTAGCTCATCTCATCTCATCTCATCTCATCTCAAAATTTTTCAACATCGTAAAGTACGACATGCAAACAAAAGTTGAACAGGGTTGAAGAATACAGATAAACTGAACTTAAACAATACCAAACTTCCAATTGAATTGGATTGAAACCTGTACCAATTGTGGTCGAGGATAGCCAGAACAATCATGTTTACTCCGAGAAGGTACTTACGGATTCCTCGAGAACTGAGGCTGTCTGAAATCTTTAAACAAGATTCACTTTCGCCAGCGAAGATAGCTTTACAAATTATCTTATTACAAATATTTTACTATACAACTGCGATTGTACTTTTTTATTTCTGGGCCAAATTAATGGGATATCAAATAGAAATTAAGAAATGGCTGTTTACTTGGGAATATATTAACTATACCAATACTTTGGGTATATCGCTATCTATGTTATGGTTATTAGATGCTTTAATATGCGTTATATTCCTAACAGTCATAGTTGGCAGGAGTAAATTAGCATGGGATTTTGCAATTACCATACATGCCATTAATTTGATCGTTGTTCTTATGAATACTCATACTTTCCCATCATTTTCGTGGTTTTTCTTACAAGTTCTATCGTCACTAATACTTGTGTTTTTGGGAACATGGACTACTAGATGGAAAGAATTAAGAGATACTTTTTTCGAAGGTTTAGTAGACCCTTCTGGTATAACAATACCTGAAGTGGCTCAAGATGTACGACCAGCAAATAATAGAAACAACAACGGAGAACCGATTGAAATGAAAGACTTAGAAGCTCAAAAATGAATGACAGCTAGAGGGAAACATAACCAAGAAGAGAAACAAAAAAAAAAAAGAAATTAAAAAGGCGAAGAGTCAATACGCTTCTTATATAAATTTTAAAATCATTTTGAGGGCGCTGGATTAAAAACATAAAAAAGAAAAAAAAAGGATTGTAACATTACACATAGTTAATTCATCATAAAAAAAAAAAAAAAAAAAAAAAAATTAGTACATATCATTCTTCTTACTATTTCCACTATTTTGCTGAAGCTCTCCCAGCACAGCATCCAATATATCAAATATACCTGTTCCCAGTGGTGGAGCACTTCTTTGATCGTTAAATTTCAGCCCCTCGTGCATCACCTGATGTAATTTTAAAAGAGCGATACTAGATTCTAGCCTTGTAACTAAATCATCGAAAAAGGCGGTAGCGTCCGTTTCTGAATTTAAGAACTTAACACTGGAATGTACATTTTCATCAATTGATGAAAGTCTACCAGGTGGCTTTCGGTATTCGTCGACAGAACCCTTACTAGCCGCTGATAAGATGGATTCCACTCTTCTAGAAACCGTTCTCAAACGGAACATAAATTCCTCATTCAATAATCTCGCCTCTTCGTCTTTAGTAATAAAATTATGTCTAGAGACCAAAGGTTTAGGATACGCAATTGTAATTAATTCCTTGGTTTCCAAACCTTTCAACTTTTGCTCACCATGATCGAAAAATACCCATCCTAGACTTTCCAGCATGGATATCTCCTTTTCCAGAACTTCACCAATAAATATCTCACCATAAACTTCTTTCAAAGGACGTTTGTCCTTTACTACAGTTTCATGAAATTTCATAATCTTGTTAAATTCCGATAAGAAATCGCTACTCAAGGTAATTTGACCACCGTCTGCTACACCTTCCACTCTAGCGGCCTTGTTAACCATAGGTCCCAAATAATCCATTCTTTGTGTTACTAAGTCCAGTTCAGGCACAGGGCAACCCCAATGAACACCCATACGAACCGACAAACCTTGATATATCTTGCTTCCATGTTTATCAATGATAAGAGATCCATCCTGAATCGATGTAATCTCCTCTGGCCACTGTGCTTCTAAAAATTTTAATTGAACGCTCATACACCATAAAAGAGCACTTATTGGCGTGGGGAAAGCAACCATAAAAGCATCACCTTCAGTCTTAACTTCGTAGCCACCATAGATACGTAATAAACGACGCATAATATCGTTATGCGTTTTAATAGCTGTTCGCATCGCATTAGGAAACATCTCCCATAAGAAGGTAGAATTCTTAATATCTGTGAAAACGATAGCTAAGTTACCTGTTGGTGGTGCGATTTCTGGTTGCAGTCTTCTCAAAGTAGCATCTTGAAATGTACTTCTTCTTGTGATCAAAGAGTTCCTATTTAAAGTGAACCTATTCTGTTGTTCGTTATCCTTGTGAAGCGAGAGACACATAATAGTCAAATTATCAGTACATCCATAAGCAATGACATGATCTTTCATCGCCTCAGCGGCTAACATTGGCTCCGAACTATTCTCTCTAGCAATATCACATGCAGTCTCAAAATCCATATACTCCCATAACTTGTGGGTGGCAATAATCAACATCTCATCGGCTTTCGTTAATTGAACCACTGAAATATCGGGTGATGCATGAATGTGCGGCAAAAGATCAAAAAATCCCACCGCTCTAGAAACATCCACGACCCCATCAAGTTTAGCATCATTAACATAACCACCTGATATGCGAATTCTTTCATATTCTTCCCTTTTATAAGGAGCGTGTAAACTAGTTAACATCTGAAAATCCCCATTGGTCTTGGACGAAATTGCAATGCAATCACCGATATTAGCAGTATAGACTTTATTGCCTTTGATGTATACTACGGTAGAACATGCACCACTTAACAGATCCGCTGAGCTCAAATTTTCCATAATACTCCCGTTATCAACGTGACTTAACATTCCATTAACTTCTTTATTCAATTGAAGGAAGCTAAAACGCATTGCTTTCCTAATACCCATATCAGAATCCTCATATTTCTCTAATTGCCTCAGCAAAATTTTATCATAAATATCCCTCACCAGTCTTGCAATGTTATGACCGTAGTCAGCGTATTGATTTTTACCGTCGTGTAAACACAACAAACATTCATCATCCTTACCGGCAAATCTTTCAAAAGTGACATCTCTTGAAGAAACGAAGTCCCTTTTACCAAGTGTATCGGCTACACCGTAGCGCATTCCATTAATCATTGATCCACTAGTTCTTAAACGAAAATTGATGTTTTCATCTGGTACCTTGGTTGTATTTAGAGTGACATCTATCAACCCCAGAACTTTTAATCTCGGAAGAACTGTCAAATCTGACAAATCCGTCTT
Source organism: Zygosaccharomyces gambellarensis (assembly GCA_030571545.1). Classification (NCBI taxonomy): domain Eukaryota; kingdom Fungi; phylum Ascomycota; class Saccharomycetes; order Saccharomycetales; family Saccharomycetaceae; genus Zygosaccharomyces; species Zygosaccharomyces gambellarensis. The sequence goes on from JAJLXU010000002.1 coordinate 592,101, forward strand.
TATGTCATGGCTTACAGAAGACCTAATCTCAAATCTCCTATTACCCGAAAAATTCAAATATTTCAATTGTTTATTCTTTCTCCAATTCCAATCATAGTTATAGTTAGAGATATTATACTTCAATTGGTTAGAACCCACGTCAAAGACGTTTAAATCAGTCAACTGAGACAATTCGGCAGGCAAAGAAAGTAGATAGTTACCATTTAACATCAAAGTCTTTAAATTTTTCCATTTTAAAACCACATCACCTGGAACCGTTGCTAATTTATTTCCCGAAAAATAGAGGCCTACTAGATTTTCCAGTTTTAAATTCGAAATATCTTGGAAGTCGTTGTAGGAAAGATTTAATACTTTCAGATGAGTCAAACAATTGAAAAGAGGCCACATTTGATCATTAAATTGGTTGTCTGCAGCAACCAAAAATTCTAGACTCTTAGATAACCTGGACTCTGGGGAGATGTTTTGACAAAATTGTCCCATTAAAGAGGAATTTCCAAACATATTCGAAGAAATATTCACATAAGTAATATCAAGATCTTCCATACCACTAGCAAAATCTCTGACATTATTAGAATGCAAATCCAAAGTCTTCAAATTCCTTAAATTATGGAAATCTACTGGCAATTTTTGCAATTTGTTTCTCGCGACTGAAAGATGAACCAATCTACTTAATTTGCAAAATTCATCTGGTAATTTAGTCAAATTGTTTTCACTCAAATCTAACTTTTCCAAACATCTCAACTCTACAAAAAGTTCACTTGGAAGACTAGATAGCTTAGCCTTACTTAATGACAAACTGGTCATATTCATTGGGAAAAACCCGTTGTAAGAGATAGATGTTATTGGATTTTCCTGCAATTCCAACGTTTTCAATTTAGGCAAAATATCATCAAAAGTAGAAATTCTATTATCTGTCAACGATAAGTTTTGCAAGCTTGGTGCTCCTGTTTTAATACGATTAACTCTGTTATGTTGTAAGTTCAAAGTCCTCAAGTTTTTCATTCCGGTAAGTTCTGGTATATTTCGCAGTTTGTTGTGAGATAAATTCATCTTTGCCAATTTTACGAGTTGGTTTGTGGTCAACGGTAAAGTGTGGATCTTGTTATATGAAAGGTTAATCTGTAGTAAATTCGAACACTCATTTACTACTTCTGGATAGTGGACAAATCTATTAGACGATAAATCCAGCAGTTGTAGATTTTTCAATTGACTAAATCCACGAGGCAGCTTATCCAATTCATTGCATTGCAAATTTAAGATAGTCAAGTTGGATAATTGTGAAATAGGATGGGGCACCTTCCTAATGAAATTCCTTTGTAATTCTAAGGAGACCAGTTCGTCCACATCACAAACATTTATAGGAAATTTAGATGCCCTAATATTAACCATTCTCAAACTAGACAATTTAGTTGCTGACTCGATAAATTCCAACGGTAAAAAAATATTTGCATTGTTGGAAACGTCTAAACTTTCAATTTCGGAAGTATGCTGGTAAAAGATAATGGGAGGAGTGGTCAGATCCATGCCTCTTAAATCCACATGGACAAAGTCACTTCTCATTAGACGTTGCTCTTGTCCAGGAGTTAAATGAGATGGTGCCACTGGGTGGAACAAAAATTTAAAAACAAAACTCAAATCCTCGATACCCATGATATGAAGAGGATCGGTTTTTTTGTAACCATTCAAAAGCAGCAATTTGCGTTCAATAATGATCGGTTTAGATAATGGTCTTAAAATTTTCGATAATTTACCAACTTTCAAGGATATTTGGAAACTTCCCTGCGAAGTTATATTAAATTTCCTCTTCAAAGACGGTAAAATATCTCTAACCGTGGTAGCAGGTGTACAGGATAGAGTGGTAAAAGTATCATCTGTGTTGAAAATACGAATTGCATAATGTCTCTTGGGATCTAAATCACTAAAGTCTTTGTAATAACGTTCCAACTCATATTCAACTCGATCATGCTTTTCATCATCAGACGACAATCTCATTACCTCTTGATCACTGGTGCCCGCACCCAATACTTTAGCTAGATTCTTTGAGGGTTCCGAAGTCCCTTCTAAATCATTCCCTAAACCAGTAGAATGATCCTTCAACTTCTGTTTCTGATGTTGTGATTGTCTGAAATCCTGTGGTTGCTGTGGTTGTTGTTGTTGTTGTTGCTGCTGCTCATTTATTAATTTTTCATTCCATTTGGCACCTTCTAATTCTTCCCTCCTCTGTCTCTGATGCATATTTTCATAAAACCTCATATCTTTTGGGTTTTGCTTCAACGCCTCCTCCATCGATTGAGAGGAATTTGCATCTTCAGCCGAGTTTTTCCCTGAAATCTTGCTTAATTTTAATGATGGAGACTGGGCTCCTTCTCTCTGTTGCTGCAACTGTCTTCGGAAATCTTCTGGTAGTTGAGGTGAGCCTTCGCGTGTACTTGATTTCTGATCTGTACCTTGCTCCAAATAGTTTTCGACATCTGACGAATAATCTAAATCAGATGAAGTAGAATCTGATACATCAGCCAACGATGAATCATCAGAGGCATTGTCACTAAATACACCCGATGTAAACTCATTTTGATTATTAGGAACTTCTGAGGGAGCATCGACAAATTTACCAGAAATTTGTTGTTTTGCACGTTTTTGTGACGCCAACTGGTCCTGCTGTAAAACTGATTTATTATGTTTCTTTGCTCTTCTTCCATCAAAAGTGGAATCAACATCCCAACTTTCCGGGGCTACCCACCGCTGATTCACACTCGGAGAAATTGAAGTTTGGGCCTTGAAATTAGGTAATGCAGGAACGTCTGTACTGGAACTCACGTGTGTTACAGACTGTGAAGGAGCCCCGGAAACAGAAGCTCTACTGTCATTTGGCTTACGAAGTCCTTCATGAGCTGTCGATGTTCTTCTCGATAATTCTGGTGCCTTTGTGATATCTGAAACGTTTTCTAAATTGGTATCTAATGGGAAAAACATACCATGGTCACCACCACCAGAAATTTTGGTAGAACTAGTTGGTGCTTGTGACGATGCTGAGTTAGATTGACCAGAAACGTGTTTCGGTGGAGACTCACGTTTTCGCATAGGGGATGTGGAATATGCAGGTGTCATAGAATTATTTGTAAAAGTACTTGTAGCACTATTTCTACGACTACCAGTTACTGATAATCTCGGTCTTGAACCAGAACTCACAGAAACATTATCTGTATCCTGTCTATCACCTTTATCATTATGAGAACCACCTTTACCGGACTGTGATGAGGACTGTTCACCTTCATGTCCGAACCCATGAACTAGTGTACTGACTTTACGTCTTAAACTGCCTGGGACTGATTCTATAATGTTACTATGTGCACCAGAATTGTTTCCATTGGTATTATCAGAAACGCCACCACCTGTGTTTAGACAGTTTTCCTTCGAACCACGCCTACTGCCTGTCACTGATGCCATATTATTATAGAAACTCGAATGTAACCCACCATGATGTTGGTGATTCCCACCACGTGACAAACCATGTCTATGGTGATGCGAGGAAACATCCTTATCCCTACCGCCGGCTCCGCTATCCGAATTACCAGCACCAGATAACTTTTTGAACAAAGACCCAGCAAGGGACTGTTTTCTTGAAGATGGTGCCGATTCACCATCATTTCGCGACCCATGTCTACTATGGGGAAACCTCTTTACATTAACAGCAGACGCAGTCGAAGTTGGTCCAGGTGGCTGTGGTTGTTGTAACTGCTCTTGTTCCTGTTGTTGTTGTTGTTGTTGTGCAGAAATACTACTATTCCCGCTACTAATACTACCAGCATGATGACGACGTGGTACTTGCAGCTGTCGTTGCTGCTGTCGTGCCGGATCCTGGTGGTGTGTGGAAATAGACTGATCTTGTGGTGAAGACATTCCTTCGTCTTCACTGGCCGCCGAGTTCAGTGGCAAACTGCTTAGAGTCTTTTTCAACAACACTGGTCCTTTTCGTATTTTCGAATTTCTCCTTTTCTGACGAGGTTGTAGTTTCTGTGATTGTTGTGATGTTAAACGTGAAGTATCCATCTTGCCGCCGACGCCACCGACCCCCCCACTATTTATACTCTCCTCACTGCCTACTCCGGAAGGCTCCACTCCCGGGTCCCGGGTAACCCCTATATCGCTGGGTGGAGTCAAAATCACCCCTGGACGATCAACTACACTATCATCACTATCACTTGGCTGCCTACTTTTACGATTATTTTTTGTCGAACTTCTCGAGTTCCTTGATTCCATGGAAACACTCGACATTTCTCCTCCTAACGAATTGTCCACTTTCTGCTGTTTCTTACCGATTTTTTGGTCCTTGTTCCCTTGTCTAACCATGATACTATACTAAGCCATATAGACAGACGTATAAGACAGTGAATACAGTAATTTGACGTATCTTATTAGACGTTAAGTTGACTGAAAGATGTAACTGCTACTCCCTGCTTCTCTATGGTGTCGTTATTGCAGCTTAGCCAGAAAAAAATTGGCCTAATAGGAAAAAAAAAGAAGAAAAAAACAGTAAAAGGCAATAAAAAATGTCAACGAAAGTGGTTGAAATCTCAAGTTCTCAATTCAAAGAGCTCAACAACGTCAAAAGATTACAGCTACAGTTATAATCTCTTCCTATACTGTTTCCTTGCCTTTGGAATGAGTTCCCTTGATTCAGTAGTCACTGAAAAAAAAAAAATTCAAATGGGAATTAACTTTGCGTTGGCACATGTTGTTGTAAAGAAAAAAAAATAAAATAAAAGATTAAAAAAAAGTGAAATTATCGGGCGCGAAAGAAAGTTATCGACGCCGCGCGGTATGGGTATTTCGATAATGAAAGTATGTATACTGATATTTAAGTATGCCATTATGTGAGGGTAACCACCTACGTTCGTATATCTAGCACTAATTCTACTCTACATGAACATTTTTATTTCTACTTGCGGTTTCTACTTAACGGCTCTTTCTGCCTCATATCCCTCCTTTTACAATTCCATGCAAGTGCTTAGACGCGACGCAGCAGGATGTTGCGCTACAAGAATGAATGGGGAGAAAAAGATTGAATCGGGAAGAGGAGCGTTGTTAGGACTATCAAGTGGTGTTGAATCTTGAGAGGCTTTTACCGTTATTGCGAATTTGTTATGATTATTAAAATAGTGTTGATACTTTTCTGTATTGTCGTAAAAGACGAGGCGTCGTTTGGCGTGATAACGAGGATGGTGTTGGTGGGAGAAGGATTAACCTACGGTATGAAGTATTGTACTTGACACGTCGAAGAATCAGTGTGTGCTAATATCAAGTGTAAAAGGAAGAAAGGTGCCGTGAAGAAAGATGAGCGATAAACCAAAGCCCTGCTGTGTGTGTCTCGGAGAGAAGGACCAAAGGGACCAGTGCATTTTATTCAACGGACAAGACTCTGGGAAGTGCCAGGAGTTTGTCAACAAGTACAAGAAATGCATGCAAGGATATGGATTCCAGATCTGAGGACTTGTTTATTATGTAATAGCCTGTATATATTATAAGAATGCCTTTTGTTATCGTTATTGGTTGCGTGGTATTTGTCGTTA
>JAJLXU010000002.1:597770-608316 GCA_030571545.1 Zygosaccharomyces gambellarensis
GAACAACATTGAGTAGTGTGATAAGTATGAAGCTGGAAGTAGATGAACGACGGATTCACAAGAATCTTCTTCCGTCTTCCTTTTTCTCTTTGCAAAGATACTGATGATGGTTATGGAACATAGGTTATAGAAGTATTTGAAGAACTTCAAGGGACTTACCCGGATGAAGATTGTTTTTCTTGACGACGAAGACGACTACATCACTGCATCTTTTCAATGAGAAACCTGCTACGAATTTTCGATGAGAAGTAGTGCTAGCAGCGACAAGTTTCAGAGAATTACAAGAGGTGGTATGACAAATTCTAATCTTCCAACACATTTTGCCGGTGAAGTAGATCTAGGTATCATTGGTGGTACCGGTCTGTACAGACTGGACTGTCTCGAGGAAGTTGCAATCATACCTGAGATAGAGACGCCATGGGGGAAAACTTCGTCACCAATAACTATAGCAAAGGTTACTGAGGGCCGTAATCCGATACATGTTGCATTTGTTGCACGTCATGGTTTGCACCATCAATTTCCACCCAGTAAAGTTCCCTTCAGAGCCAATATTGCTGCATTAAAGCACTTACGTTGTAAAGCGGTTTTGTCGTTTAGTGCGGTTGGGTCTCTACAATCGTACATCAAGCCTCGTGATTTTGTGTTACCTCAGCAGATCATCGATCGTACTAAGGGGTTGAGGGACCATTCTTATTTCAACGATGAGGGTCTTGTAGGCCATGTCATGTTTGGTGAACCATTTTCTCGTTCATTTGCCAATTACATCCATGAATTCCACCATGTTTTGGAAAATCCTGACTCGCCATTGCCATGCCTTTTGCACCATGATAGAGAATTGACGGCTGTCTGTATGGAGGGACCACAATTTTCCACTCGAGCTGAATCAAGAATGTACAGGAATCTGGGTGGTCATATTATCAACATGAGTGTGATTCCGGAGGCCAAATTGGCACGAGAATGTGAGTTACCTTATCAAATGGTTTGTATGTCAACTGATTACGATGCATGGAAGGAACACGAAGAACCTGTTACCGTAGAAAGTGTTATGGGCCACCTGGCTAATAATGGTAGAAATGCCAATGCGTTAGCTTCGAGCGTTGTCAAATCCATGGCTCGTGAATTGCCCGAATTTATGAAATCTGGTGATGGGTTAAGAGGTTCTGTGAAATATTCCATTTCAACGAAGCCCGAGGCAATGTCAAAGGAAACTCTGCAAAAATTAAGATTTTTATTCCCAGATTACTGGTAGTTTCGGTAATAAATGATAATATTAATACATAATTCTGTATATGAAATACCTAAGTATTTTTTCTTGGAGTTGGCGAATTCATCATGTAAGTATATTTACTACTTGGGATGTAACCCGTCTTACCTGCAGGGGTTGCCGCCATACTAGCTGGAAATAATTTTTCTATGCCAGGTTTCAAAACATCTTTGGAGTTGGAATTGAGTCCATTACCGAAGGAGGGTGATAGTCCAAATGCGTTCAATCTGTTGACGAATGCACTTTGGGTGAAGTTTTTAACGCTGTCATTAACAAATTCCTTTTTCTGTCTGGATTTCATCGGTGTTTCTAACGACTTAAAAAGGAAAGGTGTACTGGGAGGTTCCGGCGGTGTTGCATTAGACTCCCTCGAGGATATCAATTCAGGTCCTTTAACCAATTGCTCATGATGATGAAGATAATCATCATGTTGCTCATCCATACTCGAACATTGGTCGACAACACCCAACAATTGCCTTTGGTTTTCATTCAGCTGTAAATCATCAGTTTTAACTTTGGAGAATAGTCTCCACAAGGAGACCAAAACATTGACTACAACGATTAGATGAAATAACAAGTTTAGATTTGACCAATTCAGTTTTTCCCAAAATGATGGATATCTGTAGTAAACTCCTTTAAAAAAACTTAAGATGTTGTTTCCTCTATCATGGCTAATATTACTACTACTATGACTATTGCTTGGTATCAATTTTCTATTGATCCACAGTACTAATTGTCTACCAATTTTTGAATGCTTTGCCAATGTGTTGAAAAATTTAGCCATGAGATCCCATATAGCCCATGCTATTATATTAACAATAAGTCTCTGAGTCTCCCATTCTTTATTAATCGTCCTCTGTGCCAGTGTATGCAGTACAGGGTTTTCAAAGGATCCAATTTTACCTGCTGCTACCAAAGACGGCGTTGCCTTCGGTAGCTCAGAAGTTACATTCAAATCCGAGTTAGACGTTGACTTTGAAGCTGCTGTCGTCGAAACATTCTTCAGACTATCTGAACTTCCATTTTGGTGGTTCGTCTGTGTCTTTACTTTTTCATTGGGGCCCGAGAGAACCTTATTCTTGTAGAGTTTTGGTGAATCCGTAGCTACTCTTTGTTTTAATGAGGTAAATTGTTCTCTGGACATTGGACGAGAAGGAGTAGCAAATTCAGTTTCAACCATTTTAAGCTCTAATTTGCAAACCTAAGCAGTTTCAAAACTTTATTACCTATATATTTCTTTGGAATTTTCATTTGGTTTCTCGTCTAAGGATCATCGTTACTACTACAGTTGAAATTATTCATCTAGAAAATCCTGTCCGTAAAAGTCCTCTTTAACGAAACGGAAAAATCTTGGTCAATGATTTTTTTTAAAGAAAAAAATGGATTTTGAGTGGCGAATATATGATTAAACAACTTCGAAAACTTGAAAGGATCAAGTCATAAGGATAAGAATAATAACAAGTGGTCTTTGGCGGCTGTTTTCAACAGAAAAAAAAAACCAAAAAAAAAACAACCGTTGAGATTGTTGTGTTGCTGTTATACAGTTGTGTCTACTACAGCGAGGTCTTTCAAACCACAACAACAATCACAACAATAGTAAGAACAACGGGAAGACGAGCGGGAAAAACAAATTAGAGAAGAAAGAAAAAAAAAAAAAAAGCTGAAAGGAAGACTTTGTAGCTCTTTGGGTGTCAGTTACCGTATAATTTGGATAGAGAGGATTTTGTATAAATCGGAGTAAGTCTCAAATAGTACTTCTTTTTGGTACTAGTGAGAGTTAAAGTAGGATTTGGCGCTAGTCTAGACAAAAGATTCCCAATTGCTACTACCGTTAACCTAAGCATCATTGAATTACAAAAGAGGTTCAAGTCAGATTGAAAGGGTATTTTGATAGAGTAAAGAATTAAAGACTCGATCTTAACTCAGTTGGGTCAGATTTTTTTTTTTTTTTTTTTTTTTTTCGTTTTTCTGTTTTCCTTTCAATTACTTTTATTCCCCTGATTGTTTTAATCTACCATCGTTTGCTTAAACGGGGGCAGTCATTAAGCTCTTTTGATTAATTCAATGGGATTTATTTCATCAATATTGTGTTGCTCATCGGATTCATCGCAGGCGACTTCTAAGTGGAACAGCAGACAACTGAACCCGAGGACACAGCAACAGCAACAACAGCAGCTCCAACAGGTACAACAGGTACAACAGGAAGGTGGTTCATATTCTCAAAAGGGTACGAAGAGTAATAGTAATACAGCGGCAGCCACGAAGTATACGAATCCAACACGTCATCGACAAAATACAACAAGGCCTACCAAAGAACAGCACCAGGAAGGAGGTAGAAACATTAGTAAACCGAGTCCTTCGAAAAACAGTAATTTAAGAAATAACCAGGAGTCATTGAAGATGGGAGCTGCCTCAAAAAATGGTCATATAAATGCTAGTAACGGTAATAATAGGAATATTAATTCAAATCTGAAATATAATGGGAAGGAAGATAGACGAGAAAAACCGTCATTTGGAAAGCCGGAAGGTGAAAGAACGGAAAAAGAAAGAGAAAAGGACAAAGATATTGTAACAAATAATGACAGTAATGGTATAAGTGTAGATGATGACTTAGAGAAAGAGCAAGGTCTTCAAAATAGTCGTATGAACCGTAATAGTCATAATCGTTCGGGTGAAGTAGAAAAGCAGGGAGTTTATGTTTATACAGGTGATACAGATACAAGTACAGGAGGATCAAGTTATGATCATCATTCTCAATTTCCACCATCAACAGATACAACAACGACAACGACAACGACGAATTCAAATCAGTTTTCACATTCATCATTGCCATCTCAAGAGTTGCAAGAAACGACAACGACAGTTCATGAAGGCGAAAATGCGAGTAGTGCCGACGATACGGATGTACCTTTGCAACAAAGCAGAAGTCATGAAGATGAACTTGATTCCGATATGGATGTTGATATGGTGCCACCTTATGATGATGAAGAAGAATTTGTTGATTTAACGGAATTGCAGCCTGGCCAATTCCACGCACCTGGATTTAATTCACTTTTACCACCGCAGTCCAAACATCTTGCTGGTAAAAAATGTTTGGTATTGGATTTAGATGAAACTTTAGTTCACTCTTCATTTAAATATCTGAAAGGCGCAGACTTTGTTTTGCCTGTTGATATTGATGATCAAATCCACAATGTTTATGTTATGAAAAGGCCTGGTGTTGATGAATTTTTGAGAAAAGTTGGTTCACTTTTCGAAGTTGTTATATTCACGGCAAGTGTTGCACGTTATGGTGATCCATTGTTAGATATCTTGGATAAGCACCATTCGGTTCACCATAGATTATTTCGAGAAGCTTGCTACAACTATGAAGGAAATTACATCAAGAATTTGTCACAGATTGGTAGACCATTATCTGAAATAATAATTTTAGATAATTCGCCAGCTTCTTACATATTCCATCCCCAGCATGCAATCCCCATTTCATCATGGTTTTCTGATACTCATGATAATGAACTATTAGATATTATACCATTATTAGAAGATTTAGCAGCACAATCTGTTCCCGACATAGGTAAAGTTTTGGACATTACAATATAGAGACGATCTTTTTCAAACTGTTACAACGCATTATTGTTTTTCTACCTTTTTTTACATGATTTCGACGATAGAAATACGATTGCATCCGATAAACATTTTCCTTTCTTCTCATTTTTGTTTTTATTTTCATCACCGATAACGCCCTTAAATCAATTTTTTGGTAACTGCTAATCGAAGGAGTTCCCTATTTAGAGTGGGACCTTACACTGCTTCTTTGGTGGACACGAGTCATTTCAGAAGTGAAGGGGGAACAAAAGGTGAAATAATAAAAATAAAATAAAATAAGAATAAAATAATAAGAATAAAATAAAATAATAAGAATAAAATAAAATAATAAGAATAAAATAAAATAATAAGAATAATAATAATAGTAATAATAATAATAAAACAAAAATAGGATAAAATTTTTTTAAAAGGTAAAAAACAAATTTTTACCTTGTATTTATTATTGCAATGTTGATATCTTTTTTCCTACCCCCCACTGTAATCATATGTACTATATTGCCCTGAATCTGGACAAAATAAATTATATCAAATAAAAAGGAAGCTGGTTCTCCCTCTGTTACATAACTTCTTTCTGATCATCTACATTAGAGATGTGGTTGCCATAGAGGAAACTAAAAGCAAAGTGTACGTCATATAAAAACCCAACAAATATGCAAATACATATACATATATTATAATTATAACCTTATAAATATTCAATGGGACCATGTACTATACATCATAAGGTAATATTCAAAACCTGGTCCCTGTAGAGTTTTTTCAAATTGTTACCTTATTCTTCATCTCCGCTGTTTAGGTCTTCCTCCCGTTCACGGTCAGCCTTCCTTCTTGGTTTATCTTCATATTGATGTACTGAACCTAAAATTTGTTTACTCCTCTCAGGCACAAATGGTTTGTCCTTTTTAGTACGTCTTTCGTTAAAGTCTCTTCTCTTTATGGAATTCAATTCAATCTTTTTGATGTCTTGGGCCTTCTTAACAACCTTTGGTACATGTCTGTGTCGACTAATTCTTCTTATTTCTGGCATGAACTTGAATCTTTCCTTTAATTTTTCATCATACTCTAATTTATTCTTTTCACGACTTGTCTTCACATTAGATCTTTCCCATGCTTTACTTCTCCAAAGTCTAACATTGCCATCATCTGATCCACTGACAATATATTTACTGTCCATTGAATACTTTACTTGGAAAACGTGTTGCATTCTCTTAGTATGATAAATTTCTCTAGAATGTCCTTGATTGGTGTTAAAAATTCTAATGGTTTTGTCATAAGACCCTGTTACAATTTCGTCACCAGTGGGCGCAAAATCTACATCCATAACAGCACTGATATGATCCTTAAAGACGTTAAGCGCTCTATTCATCTTCCTCATATCGTAATAATAAGAGTTATGATCTTCATTACCTGTAACGAAATTAAACGGCTCCATTGGATTCCAACATAAACAATTAGTTCTCATTTGCTGAACAATTTTTTGGGTTGGCGAATTAGTTCTTAAATCATAAAGTACTATTGAATTATCGCTGCCTGTACTGGCTAAAATATTTGAATCGTTTTGATTAAATTTTACACTAGTAATATTATCAGCCCCCCACGATAAATTAGAAGTTGGTTTGGATCTTGAAGTATCCCATAATTGAATTTGTGCACCACCAGTAACAAAGCTGGAATTTGATCTGTGATGATCAATACCTTGAAAGGCATGATCACCATAAAACGTTTTTAGTAAACCTTTAGTATTTAGCTGTTGGTCATCGTTGACATCAGCAAAATCATCAGTATTAACAGACCAAAGCTTAACAGTCTTATCATCACCACATGATAGCATGTACTGCAAATTTCTATTCTTCGATGCTTGCACTGGATTAATACAAAGACCTGTAACTAGACCGTAGTGAGCTCTAAAGGAACAGAGCTCTTCACTTGATGACACATTCCAAAATTTAACAACACCATCACCTGAACCAGTTGCCATTTTATTTAAATCGTGGTAGTGTTTAGCGACTGCGTAAACACCATCCCTGTGACCAAACCCTAATTGGCCCACAAATGGTTGTGCAAACATCCTTTCCATTTTAGTAGCATTTAGAGCTTTAGTATATTCACGAGCTCTCTCAAATGGATGTAATTCAGGGTCCAAATTCCGTGGTAGTTGTGATTCTTGAGTATTTTTAACTGGGACATAATCATCTGGATTCCTTTGAATAGTTTTGATCTTCATAGCTTCAGAAATATAACTATGATATTAAACGATGTTAGATGACTTACTCAATGAAAGTATTATAAAGTATGTATTGGTAAATGCAATCGATGTGATGAGCTTACTATTTGAATAGTTCATTTTTCTAAATTTTTTTTTTTTTTCGTCTTGTGAAGCTCATCGCGATGAGCTTCACACAACAAACAAACAAACAAAAAAAAAAAAAAAAAAAAAAAAAAAAAAAAAAAAAAAAAAAAAAAAAAAAAAAAAAAAAAAAAAAAAAAAAAAAAAAAAAAAAAAAAAAAAAAAAAAAAAAAAAAAAAAAAAATTACAACGATGAAAGTAACAATGATAATAGTAATATATGTAGCGCTGATTGCGATAATAATGATATTAAAGTCTTGGTATGATCTCCTCTTCTATCAATCTATAGTTGCCTCTTCACCTGAGACCTTGGGGAGTCTCAAATTGGCCACTAATGGAATGCCGATACGTTCAATTGTATCATGAGCCCAGAGGACATCTAAGTGAGAATACTCATCAATGTACCAGATTTTGAAAAGTGAGTGAGATTCGTGTTGAATGAAATGATTGATCAATTTTTCTCCGTTTACCAGCCTATCTTGTCTTGGAATAAACATCATTATATGAGGGAAATCTGATGCATTTTTGCCAGTTGGATTTAAATGGGATTCTACAGGTCGCTCCACTGGTGTTGCATTTTCTACCGGAAACCACGTTTTATCTGGTGGAAACATTTTATCAGCACCATTTTTAAAGCTAACCTTATTTTTTGAAGGTGATAACCACCATTCCATTAATTTGTTGGAGATACAAACCGGTGAAAAGAGGAAATGACGATTTCTCAATGGCTTATCCCAAAGTGAGTCATTCCAATCAAATAAATAATTGAACATCACGTATGAGAAAAATGGGATTAGTACAACACCGTTAGTAATTCTCCTGGCGAATAGCATCATTGGCAAAAACGATTTATTACCAAAACACCACTTATGACCAATACCCATTGACATAAATTTAATAAACGTCTTCTCAAATATTAGCGGACCAGGATAGCATGCTGGCGACAGTGTAACAAAGTTTTCCAACTTATCCAGAAGTCTGAATTCATCGTCACCATAGAGAATTTCACCATTGGCCAAACCATAAAATCCTTGAGTTGTACCTTGAGAATGTGCAATTAGCGTCAGCTTTTCAAACTGTGTCTTTTGCAAAACTGTATTAACTAATGCCTTCAGATCAAATTTAACCATTTCATGTAAATCCCAATCCCATTTTCTCCTCTTATCATTTTTAAATTTTGATTTATTCCATTTAGCTTTTAATCCACACCTATTATTACCTAACCAAACGTCAAATCCCGATTGATGCATGAAGTACGCCAGCGACTTCCTACCACTTGAAGCAAATGAACCACTGCTTTGCAAAAGTCCATGTAACATTAGTACTGGGTGTAAACGTTTTTCTTCACTATGTTTCAAATGCCATAAATCAATAATAAATCCATCGTCAGTCTCCACTTCAAATTCCTCGATGTAAATCCCGTATTGAGAGTAATAGTATTTTAAATCAGGTACTAATTTTAGATCTTCACCAGCAAGGACATCTTGAAATGGATTATCTTCTAAATTTCTGTTAGGTTTATTGTCATAATTGCATTCATTGAATGTTTTTGCGTCATCAGGCCTTGTTTCTATACTCGTGACAGTATGATCAAACTCGATGTTATTCTCACTGTCTTCTTCGACATCCGCCTGATCATTTAATGGTGCTGATGACGAGCTCGATGAAGTTCTCTTGTGTCTTCGTAGTCCACCGCCTTTCATGGAACCAGACCTATTGATATTAGTCCTTGAGCTCCTGGTGTCTCTATAATCATGATGTCTCCGAAAATGAACAGTAACGAAATTATGATAGAGTGCTAGAATCGCTAATATTGTCAGAAAACAGCTCAGTATAATTCCAGATATTATTTTGTAATAGATATCTACAAGTATTCTAAACATTGGAGAACAGAGACGGCGAAAGAAACTGGATTCCACCGAGTAATGTGATGATATTAAAATATAATATATGAAGCTTGTCAAAAAAAAACAAAAAAAAAAAACCTTTTTGTTTGAATGGTTCTTGAAATATTCTATTCCTTTGAAGCTGTTTGTGTACTTTTTCAAACTCGTGTCCCTTCGAGGATCAAGTGTTGAAGAGACTAGCAAACAATCAAATAACAGAGATGAAAAAAAAAAAAAAAAATAAAATAAATAAAGAAAAAGAACACTGTAGGGAGCAATTTGTGGGAAAGTAAGCTATAAAATGTATCATAAGGAACTGAATGTTGAATTTCCTCCAGAGGTTTTACCTGGAGTGGAATTAGATATCCAAAGCATTCATTTCAACAACAAGATATTGGTTCAAATTAGGTACAATGGGGAGATGGATACCACATATGAAGTGATACCAAAAGGTTTAGAACCCCTTTCAAGACCGTTAGCAGGCTTTTCGGTTGATGATGAAGAGTTTTCAGGCGACCATATGTCGGATTGGCAAGTCATCTGCCGGCTAGGTAATAGTAATGATGCACAATTGCCGGTGATCTGCACACAAATTGGCGAACTGTACCGTAGAATAATTTTACCTAGTGATGTTGATAGAATGAACCATAACGATGAGATCCAAACTCGAGGATTAGTAATTACTACAAGTAGTAAAATGTGGAAGGGGAGTGATAAAAGCTTCGATAAATTGGTATTCGTATTGGGAAGTATTAAACAGATGTATAATTAATTTTAGGGTAAATTATTAACGTTAAGTACTGTCGACTACTGCCATGTCAAGCACTTGGATTTGGCCACCTTGTTCACATAGTGACACTAATTCTCTATAACTAACAGGATCAATTAGTCCTGTTATTGACCAAGTCTGGCCATCTGATAAAGTTTCTTCAGTTCCCTTAACGTGGTTTTTCAATAGTTCAACGATATCGGGTCTGTTAGCATCCATACTAACCTTAACTTTCATTCTGGCTCTCGTTATCGGTATTAGTTGAGTCCTTGTTAGAATTTTAATAGCTTCTAGTGCTTGCAATTTAGCAGGTTTATTGAGAACGGGGCTAAACTTTAATTCCACTAAAGCCTTGTGGATCATTGAAGGTGGGTACCTCTTTTTAGATTTAGGGTTGATACATTTTGCACTTATAATAGTCAACATCTCATTGTTAATTTTATTGATCTCTAACTGTCTTTCCCTCTCTGAAAGTTGAATTTCACCTTTAGCTAAAATTTCTTTGATTATTGTATCTTGATCTGTGCTACCAAAACATTTTTGCAAGTCTTCTTTACTTGCAGTATCACCCTTGGAAACGTTGATAAACACTTGGTGAACCTGCAGAACCTCGTCTAGGTCCTTTTCGATTCCCTTACGATAATCTTGGACTTTATTCTGGTAACATGCGATTT
>JAJLXU010000002.1:613927-644228 GCA_030571545.1 Zygosaccharomyces gambellarensis
GCTTTTTTTTTTTTTTTTTGCTGTTGTTGTTTCTGTTTACGCTAGCTTATCATTCTTCTCGTCGCTGTGAATACATTGTTTCTACTTTTTTGTTGTCTTCGTTATCATCTTTAACCTACATTATTATCATTACACTGTACATATTGTAACGTTCCTCTATCATCATCGTCATATATACATATAAATATACACAGATATATATATATATATATATATATATTACTTAACTGTATAAAGGTGTATTATTGAAATTATCCAACCAGGGCATAGGAGAAAGTCCACGCCATCACATAGCCTGTGAGTTCTCTGATAAATGACTCCATAAATATGTCGTTTATAGGACTTTGGTAGTATTTGTTGGGTTGTAATTGACATATCCACATGATATAAAGTAAAGCAACGCCCAAATAACCTGCTACAAACAGAGTAAACCCTTTAAGAGATTCCAATTGAAGAATACCTGCACCTACTCCAAAAACCAATGTAGTACTATCTTGGACCCAAAGAAGTGCTCTTTTGTTCTCTGCTACATATTCACCGCTAATCACCTCGTTAATTGAACTCATGTTGTTGCCTCTCCGTATTCTTAGTCGTCTACTACTATGATACTTGTTATGTGCATCGACTTCGGCCCTAAAGTTCTACAAGACGAGCTTAAAAATCGAAAGTCTTGAAAAAAATTTCGAACATCATCTTATCTCATCTACGTAAGAATATAAGCAAATATCATTCAAAATGCCAACTCAACTCGAAGAACTGGTTTCATTTTTACATTCGCCACAGCCTGCTGTTAAGCAGATCGCGCTTGATAACTTAGTTGGATTTAGTCAGGGACCAACGGCTGCAGTATTTGGATATGATAACTTTAGAGCGATTGAAGATTTGAAAAATTTGGCCAGAGAAAATTCAAAGATTTTAGTCCAGCAGTCTGTGACGATTTTGGCAAACTTATGTGATGATGATCTTTTAAGAAGAAGAATTTCCAGCGATGTTGAATTTTTAGAATATTTAAGTTGGAAAATATGTGATTTGGGTAATACTAGTGCTGATATTATGTGCATTTTATTGAGCAATTTGGCTAAGGAAAATACAATTACCAAAGTGTTCACCTTCACGAGATATGGAAACATTGAAGATCAACAGAAGTTACCACCAATTGATCATTCGATCTTTAAGAGTAATAGAGTCATCGATTGTTTGATGGATTGTTTTGTTAAAGGTTACGATAGAAAACTGAACAAGTTTGCAACATTTGATTATCTTTCATACTATTTTGCAGATATTTCAAGATTTAAGGCTGGAAGACAATATTTTATCGATAACCAAGAATACGATGGTGTAACACCTATTTCTAAGCTATTGGTTTTCACCGAAAAATATGATTCCAAAACAAGGAGAGAAGGGGTTGCATCCACAATTAAAAATTCACTTTTTGATTCTGAAACCCATCAAAGACTATTAGAAGATGAAAGTGTTAATTTGCTACCGTATATCTTATTACCAATTGCAAGTGCTAAGGATTCTGAGATTGATGAAGAAGACATGTTCAATTTACCAGAAGAACTGCAACTACTACCAGAAGATAAGACAAGAGATCCAATTCCTTCGATTATTTGTGTTCATTTGGAAAGCATTCTTTTGCTTTGTACCACGAAGGAAGGTAGGGAATATTTAAGAAGTAAATCTGTTTATCCATTGATCAGAGAATTGCATAAAAATGTCGAAAATGAAGATATTGGAGAGTTATGTTATAGAATCGTTAACGTTTTAATGAGAGGTGAACCAGAATCCAATCAAGTGGAAGAATTGCCGGCTAAATCAGCTGAGGATGCAGAGCAGAAAGATGATGAAGATGATGAGGATGATGAAATCGTTGAAGTCGCCTGATAAAATGTAAACTGTTATAATTTGTATTAGATAGAAAATATAATTGATATAGTGACTAAAAAAGGCTATTGTACATTATTCAAAGGGCGATACCCATTTTTTCGAGAAAAAATTACCGAAAGGCCTACTTTTTGAGTTCCATGTGTTCATTATCGACCTTTCTGCAGAGTTTCTTGACAATAGCTACCATGAGCTTTTTGTTCTCTGAACCTGGATATTTCCTCCTGATAGTTTTACCAAACTCCTTAACGTTAACTTTACCATCACCGATTGCATTGATGATATCTTGTTCACTGATCAGTGGTGCTGCGACCTCTTCTACTTTAATCTTCTTCGGTGCAACTTCGCCAGATGTATCAGCCGTACCATCTTCTCTTTTCCGCTTAGCCAGGCCTGGATTCCAATCGCCTTCAGGGAAATTGGACAATACCTTCTTATCTGCTTTCAAAACTATGATACAGTCCTTTATACTCTTCACTCTTATTTGTGGTTCTCTATGTGTATTCAATGCAGATGAAGGACCGGCATTCTTCTTTGGAGATCCCTTCCTGGAAGAAGGCAGCTCCTCCGAGTTTTCCTTTTTAACTTGTTCTGATTGTTCTTTGTTTTCCACATCTGATTCTGATAAATATGGATTAATCTCTTCATCATCTGATGAATACAATGCTGCCAATTCTGTCTTTTGTAATGCACGTTTCATTCGTTCACCTTCTTCATCAATTTTCTTTTCATTGAATAAATCATCTTCTTCATTTTCATTAGGTGTATCTTCATCCCTTAAGCCCATAGCATTAGCTTGTAACATCTCTTTCTTAATTCTTTGCTCTGATTCTTTATTTTCCTTTTCATCATTATCAACAATAGGTGCTTCTTCATCATCCGCGAATTCTTCGTCGTAGTCTAATTCTACTTCGGAATTATCACTGTGTTCATCATCATCATTAACACGTTGATCGTTGACAGCTTTTAATCTTCTCTTCGTTCTATCATATCTGGTAGTCGTCGTACCAATATTATCCAAATGTTTCATTAACCAGCGGGGAACCTCACCACTTTTCTTATCCATTCTTTTTTCAGCTTCTTCGATCGTTAAAGTAGCATACTTGTTTCTTGCTGTAAATTTATAAACTTTATCAGCGGGTATCATAGTGAAACTCCCATCATCCTCTACACTTAACAGAACGTATGAATCTGAATTTCCGGCTTCATATGATCCAACCCATGTGTTATAACCATCAAAATCTTCCATAACCCATGGGTAAAATTCCTCAAACCTTAATTTTTTGGCATTTTCATCCAAAACTTTCAGTTGACGAGTCTTTCTTCTAGTATTCCCTCTCTTGGCACGACCACCACCATCAGGGGCCACATCTGCCAGTGGATCCATAGTAGCTAGATCGTCTTGATCCCCCAAATCTTCTTCACCATCGTATTTAACCATACCAACTTTTGTTGGATCTGATGCTGGACCTGCTTCTTCTAACTTAGTCACAACAGGCATACCTTCACCAGGTTTTGAAGCAGCTCCACTGGTATCCTGATTTTGACCTTCATTCTGAAGCTCTGTATTTGGACTCTTCTCGCCTGATACGTTCTCAGGAGATTGAGCAGAAGTTGTCTTCGGGGAAGCAGCAGACGGTGAACCTGGTCCTGACCCTGAACCTGCTGCTTTATCACTATCAGCTGGCTCTTCTCCTGTCAGGCTTTGGGCTCCTTGTTCAGTATTTTCCCTACTTCCGCTTCTCTCCTGTTCCTGCTTTTTCTTGTAATCCGTAATTTCTTTCTGTCTCTGTACAATCTCTGCTCTCGTCAATTGAAATTGCAGATTTCTAGTATCCTTACGATGTAATCTAATAGGTAGGTGGAAATCCTGCGTTGGACTTATACTTTTCTTACTCTGGAATTTTAAAAGATGGGTTCTCATGTTATCTAACTCTTCCTTTGCTACTGCTCTGAGAGGAAACTCGTTGAACTCTTCAGGTGCTTCTTCCTTAACCTTGATCTTACTACTTTCCATACCATTACTGCCTTGATGCAACATCATTTTTTCTCTAGCCTCTTGAATCTCAGGATCATCCTTCTTTATGGTCGTTCTGGGCGTAGCCCCTCTACTCATTCTAGCCCTCAAAAAATTTCTTCTCAGCCTGTCTGGCTTGATGAAAGGCGAAGCACTGCTGGAACCATTTCCGCTTCTGCTATAGGCCATCCTAGATTGTCTTTAATCCTTTCTTCTGCCTTAAACTTAATCGAAATAGGGTGGTTTGTCAGTGCTTAAGTTCAGTTGAAGAAACTCTCCCTTCTCTTGTAAGCTACAAATTGGAAACAAGATATATATCACTCGGTACGAGATGAATTATCTCACCAATGGATTGACTAATTAATGTGGTTGGCAGTTCATCAGATTCCCGGGCGTCTGTTTTATTATCTTTGTTGATTTTATCTATCTCACTTTACTTTAAGGTACTTTTTCTGGGTAGACGCTCTTGTATTTTATTGATGGAGCGTAATGGTCAGTATCTTCATCGTTTTAGAAATTTGTAGAACCATAGGACACTAATCTGCTTGTAATACAATTCAGGTGGCATCAAATGGCCAATTATCAAAAGCTCTTTGTCTCTATCACCATTCAGAAGTGACTCACTTTAGTAGCACTTTGAACATCAAAAGCTGATATAAAAAATTTTTAGATAATGGAAACATCGACATAAAAAAAAAACTACTTGAAATTTTACCAATTGAAAGTGAATAGAAGTGCTTTGATCGCTTTGAAATTGCTCTGCTTATTGAGGATATTTAGACTCTGTGATATCATATTCTTTGAACATGAGTTTTGTTGTTGATTCAAAAGAATCATACGAACTGATTACCAGGAACTTGCAGGAAGTTATAAATCCACAGATCATTAAGGATGTGTTGGAGAAGGAAAACAGAGCATTAAAATTGTACTGGGGTACTGCTCCAACTGGTAAGCCACACTGTGGTTATTTTGTGCCTATGACGAAATTAGCAGATTTTCTGAAGGCTGGTTGTGAAGTGGTTATTTTAGTGGCAGATTTACATGCATTCTTAGATAACATGAAGGCGCCATTGGAGGTAGTTAACCATAGGGCTAAATACTATGAATGTACTGTTAAAGCAATCTTGAAAAGTATCAACGTTCCTATTGAGAAATTAAAATTTGTCGTTGGATCCTCATATCAATTAAAACCAGATTACACTTTGGATGTCTTCCGTTTAGCTAATAAAGTTTCTCAAAATGATGCGAAGAGAGCTGGTGCTGATGTTGTCAAACAGGTGGATAACCCATTGCTAAGTGGATTGATTTACCCATTGATGCAAGCTCTTGATGAACAATATCTGGACGTTGATTGTCAATTTGGTGGTGCTGATCAAAGAAAGATCTTCGTTTTGGCGGAGGAAAACTTGGGTTCTATTGGTTACCGAAAGAGAGCTCATATAATGAATCCGATGGTTCCTGGTTTGACTCAAGGTGGTAAAATGTCAGCCTCTGATCCAAATTCTAAGATTGATTTGTTGGATTCTCCAAAACAAGTTCAAAAGAAAATTAATAGTGCATACTGTAGCCCGGGTGTTGTCGATGATAATGGTTTGTTAGCCTTTATCCAATATGTTATTGCTCCAATTCAAGAACTGAAATTTGGTAAAAACAGATTCGAATTTTACATCAACAGACCTGAGAAATTTGGTGGTCCAGTTACTTACAATGCTCTTGATCAGTTATTCGGAGATTTCAAGGAGCAAAAATTGGCACCACCAGATTTGAAAATCGGTGTAGCTGATGCTATTAATGAACTTCTAGAACCTATTAGAAAGGAATACGAATCTAATACCGAATGGCAAACGGCCCATACTAATGGTTACCCAGAAGTGGTCCCTCAAACTACAAAAAAGGCTAAGAAACCTAAGAACAAAGGTACTAAGTACCCAGGAGCCAGCAACCAACATTCTAAGAGCACTGACGGTGCTGTAGAAGAAGCTGGCGAAAAGCTAGAAAAAGCTACTTTGTAAGACTTAGAATTAGATATCGGATTTAAGAGAAGAAAAATTTCCAATAGAATATTTAAATTCTCATTTTTACTATTACTATCTTTATATGGTAGTTATCATTGGCGGTCGTTTTGAATCTCTTGTTTAGGTCCTTATTTGACTTAGGACTTTCATGTAGATTAAAGCTAAACCCGTTTATTAAATTATTACATTGTTTCCCAACCTCCTAAATCAGAGTTTCCATCCGTTAATCTGAAAACAATATGGGGAATCATATTCCCGAGAACTATCCCATTCATTAAATTTTCGTATCTCTTGTCATTTAGGAAAACTGGATTGTTATATTTGAAGTCTTCATCAGGTTCTCCATGTTTATGGAGGTACGGAGCTGGGTAGAAACAACCCCTTTGACCGTAGGATAAATAAATCGCATTACTTTTCATCATGAGGAATACACCATAAGTAGATACTATTTCACATTCATTGCGAACATGATTAGTGCACTCACCTTGGACGTAGCCATGCAATGCCACTGATCTTTGAATATGGCAAGCTTTACCGCAAAAGAGGCATATTGAAAGATCATCCCTTAACGCCATTTGCTTGATTTCATCCTCTTCTGTAAGAGTGAAATGTGACAGTGATATTGGTAAATCTACTAGTTTCGCAGTTCTAGGAGAGGTGAATTCTAGATTCTCCAAAATATCAGGTGCAAAATCTTTTTGTAAGGTTTTTCTAAAGTTCTCTAAAGATTGTTCGGCGTCGTGTTGACAGAATTCTTCAATAATATCTGCCAGTGGAGGAAGTTGCAAGTATTCTAAAAGGAAATCAATTTCTCTCGAAAAATCCGCTTCTTTGATATGTTCCACTTCTACAGCATAGTGCACGTAAAATAACATACAAAGTCGTCTTAAAAATATTTGAAGTGACCCCATCATTAGTTGATGTAAATGAAATTTGATTGACTTCAGTTCCTCCAAATAAGTACTTGGTATTAATGGATTCAAACAGCATAGTTGACTTTTGATAATTTCCACAATCATATTAGCTTCGATTTGAGACTGTTCATCAGAACTGATAGGCAGACTCCAAGGAGAAGATGTTGCACAGCTTTGATAGAAACTAACTTTCACCAACTCCTTAGAAAGTACCACGCTGTCTCTCCAAACTTGAGTTTTGACCAATTCTTTTAGTTGCATTAGTGGAGTTCCCGTTGATTGCCGGGTTTCTTGCTGCTCTAAAGAATCAATCAACTCACTAGCTAGAAAAAGCAAGTCTGTGCTCTTGCCCTCTATCTCGAAAAGGTGGCTTGGTTTAATGGTTTCATACAAGTTAACATTTTCGGGGATATTTCTGGACAAAGTGTTCTTAAGTTCACACAAAAGCCTTAGAGTCAGTAGCCTTTGATTGGGCATTTCATGGATCAGAATATCTGCGGGAAGCGCCCTTAGAGACAATTCGGTATTTAAAACAGTGTTCACATATATTTGATTGACAATTTGAAAAGACTTTGTGTTGCTTGTGCTTGACTCTCCAGATAGGTCCTCACAAATTCTTGCCGCCCTCAAGCTCGTTGATCGGAGAAGATTCGAAACATCTACCTTAGAAGGATGGAGATTATTTTCGAAGAAATTCCTGGCACCCCGACAATTAGATCTTGAAAGCCTTGGTAAAAAAGCGTTGCATAACCCATTACAAAGTGGGCAGTATAAAAGCCCGAACCCATAGGCCACTGGGATATTTTTCGTAGTTTGATTATGAGCGGCCCTGATCGATTTCATGTGATTTCCTAAGCATGATAGGTGAGAACCATGTCCGCAAGTTTTCATCACGGCTCCCTGGACTGTTAAGCTTATCTGGGGAAACAACCCATTGTCTGCAAGGCCATTAAAATTACGCTTTTTATTCAGGGTGACAAAGGTGTTCCCTACTTCAGGTTGTGAAATAGTTTCTGTTACTTCATTAACCCTGCTGAAATCTGTATTATGGTCACAGATATTGCTCTCTTGGTATGAAAAGTAGACAAACACATCATTTTCACATGGCATTTTACAAAAAACACAGGAGTCTTCAGGAAATTCCCAACCGACAGGTTCTCCAGGGATGGATTCGACTGACGATTCCTTGAATTCTTTTTTGTCAGTGGTATGAATGCTGTTTTTTTCAATAAATTTCATCTGTTGTTTGGCAAGCTTCTTAATGACTTTATCTTTCTTCATTCTTGCTATCTTTTTCTTTCTTTCGAATTCCTCATCCTTGCTATTCTTGATGATACTTGAGGACCAAAGAACATCCGGGTTGAATGAATGGACTTGCTCTTGAAGATAACTAGTAGCATCGACATGAGGAGCTGTCTCTGTCAAGTATCTAAAGATTTCTCTGATAGCTCCATGAACTGGTGAAAAATTATCCTTCAAAAGGAAGCCGTATAGCATCGATCCAACGCTATGATAATAACAATCTGCAGCCTCCATTGAAGAATATTCATGCCAGAAAATTTTCATAAAGTCATTCAAGTTATTAACAACGCAAAGGTGGATTAGATGGACTACAATTGGCAGAAGGCTTTCGTAGTCGAACTTGTTAATATGATCCAAAGAATTTTTAAGGAAAAAACCGAAAGTTTCGGCTGATGAAATGGTGAAAATTTTGAAGTATGGAGTGTGTTTTAGAGAATCGATGACCTTTTTAGGCGGGACGAAAGTTTCGTCATAACTTATTTTTCGTTTTGCCGCCATTGATAATCTGATATATTTTTCAGCTTCATATCTCTTGCTTGATGACATTCCAATAAAGAATGGATCAATTTCATCACGATATTCTTGCTTTAGCGTGTAGAGGCCGTGATCCATCAATCCCGATGGGGGAGTGTAGTTCGTGTATCTTTCCAAATGTAAATCGAATGCTGCATGCTTGGTAATGTGTTCTGGGATATTACTCATTATTTGAGAATAGGTGCAATTTTTGAAAGACAATGCATGGATAATTTCAGCTTTCAAAGTTTTCTCAAATCCATCAATTGATGAGACCATTGTCAAAGATTTAATTTCGGTTAATAATTGGATTAAAAGTAGAAAGCATTGATTTACCATGGCCACCGTGGTCTCGGAATCTGGGAAATCACCCATTGGAAACCCATTTGCCCAATGTTTGAGTCCCCATCTTGATAAGAACGTAACAAAAAAATCATCAGGGTCTGCAAGTGCCATGCTAAACTGTATATTAAAGATGTCACTCATGTAGGTAAATTCTCTCATACTGTATCTCGTGTACATTCGAGCTTGATGCGTAATAGGAGTACCATTTCTAACCCAAAACCCAATATTAATCTGCCCTAATAGAACCAGTGTGGATAACGAGGCTTCAGAGACATATAATGCTTTCTCTTTATCTTGAAGTAATTCTTGAAAATCGATGTACTCCTTCAAACCATTTGGCAATGGCTCGTATCTACCACATTGACTCCATTGAAGAATAAACTTGAAAAGATATGACATTGGATTGAAAAAGTTTTGAGTGTCAACCCCAACTTGGAAATTAATTACATCAGCGGTGTGACCACAGACGGTTTCTTGAACCTTATATAAACCTGGATTTCTAGGTTTCTTTTCCATGAGAGCCTTGGGAGATGTATTATAGGGTGAGTCCTTTTTAAAATGACCTAGCAGCCTAAATTCTTTTTCGATAGCTACGTTGAGTAATTTGTGAACAATGAGTCTACGCGCTTCAGGATCCAATAGTAATGAAATGCTGCGTATGTATCCATCAGTCATGATCAATATTGATGAAAAGAAAAAATAGTACGATGAAAAATCGAAATTTTCGAATTCCACATGCTCGGAAGTCTCTCTCTTCAGCGGAAGAATATTGTTGAATTCCGCAAACGATTCCACAATGGCTTCCAAAATTCCCTCTTCTTCTAGCAACCCTTGTGCTATAGTATTTGTAGACATTAGGATGCAGATATCTTTAAAACAAACAATAGTTCTCCTATTCCTTATCGTGTCGTTGGGTAATTTGCAACCATAATATAGTGGTATAGGTAAATAAGCAACTAAATCTTCTGGATTAAAAGCCATTAAAGTAAATGCAAATCTTAAAGTTCTTTGAACGAATCCACATTTAATAGCCATGTTTGCGGTTTGTGGATCTTGCAAAGTATATTGAGAAAAGATTCCCATCATCGAGACTTTAAAACCTGTGGGATCCGATGCTACTGCACTGTAAAGCATTGAAAGATATATGTCTAAATATTGTGCGGCTAAGCATCGCCTGGTGTCGTCAGTAATAGTAAATGTTGTGCACAATATCTTTAGGATTCTATGTCTTGAGACCCTTGAAAGGAAGTTCGGGAACTCTATTAAGATGTATTGGAATCTTGAACCATGAAAGGCATGGAATCTAGTAACGCTATTGGGAATATCTGTATGTTGTAGTCTTTTGTTGTAATCAGACATGACATTGAAAAGCCTAGTGTCTTGTAAATCAAAATCAAAATTCCAGGGTGTAAACCAGGGAAAGTTGTCGCGCTGCTCATATGACACAAGAAATCCTCCTAATAGAGTTATCTTGGATATATAGGTGCTCAATTGGTCAGTTGTCAATTTCGTAGACAATAATCCTGAATGCCATTTGTCTAACATGCACAATCTAAGAGCCGATTTCGTCTCTAAGCTTACCGACTCATCATCAAAAATTGTGTAAAGCCATTCGATCAAATCTTCTATCAAGTCCCGCTTGAAAGTATCGTCGATCCTTCTGATATGATTTTTAGCGCCCTCGTTTTGAAATTGCAAAGAAAGCTTTTCCAGCTTACTTCTATCACTAGATTTAACTACAGTTATTGATGGAGCCCCATTCTCAAGCATATTCGTCATTGCAATGGCGTATTCCGTTGGTTTATTTAAAATACGGGCAATCTTAGCTGTAAGATCCATGTAATGCATCTGACATTCTTCTTCATCAATTTGTAAAGTCCATACCAAACCATCTTGCCACGGTTCATCCAACCGCCCCTTCGAATCCTCTAAAACTGTACGATTCCAATGGGGTTTAATTCCTTTCTCCATTTGCCTAATTGAATCCATCAAATGACAATCTTCGCCCTCTTCCTTAAAATAAATCGTTACATCTATCAAGTAATCCAAAACGACACTAATGGTTTCTAGTGCTAATTCGTTATAACCATTAGGTGGTATTCTTGCCTCGTTATTCCCATCATTTTTGCAAAGTAATGCAAAGTGAGGTTCCTTGAAAACATACGGATCACCACAATGACAAACACGTCCTTCCGGTCTTCCAACTATCTTCGCTGTAAATGAATGGCCCGCATGTTTGTTTTCATCAAAGCATTTTTCACATATCTCGTAAAGCGGATTTGTAGTACATGTGAAACAGTAGTAAACTGCTTCCGTAGGATAGCAAATCCTCGAACACATGGATCCTCGATGATCATTATGCATATTCCTAGGTAATATTTGCGACTTCCAGTTCACTTCTTGTAACACACGTTTATAAGTACCATCTTGCCATCTCTCAGATTCGAATATCGCCACCAATGAATTCCAATCGACGTTACTCGCAGAGCATCTCAAAAGAAGACTTAAGGTCTTAAAAACCGTGTAGCTTACCACCTCATTGTAATCATATTTTGCCAATCGCGGTAGATGTACCAGAAAGTCTCTAACATTGTTTATTTCGTAATCCATCAATGTACAATTGAAAACACTGGGTAAACAAGCTGTGAACGTAACGAAAAGGAAACCCGTGTATGGCTAGGAAATCAATCAACAAGCTCAATCCAACTACTCCAATATACGCCTTCTGAAAGGCTTCAATCAGATTTTCTATTTCTTTTGTTTCGTTTTTGTTTTTTTTTTTTTGTATATGTGATTTGTATACTTGATGTGTTGAACGCCACGGAAAGTTTGCCGCCACCGGCACATTTGGCAGAAAGTGCGCGAAGCCGGTTGACACAAGTGAGATTCGAACCGACATTGGGCTTGTATGAAGCAAAAGAAAGATATATATGAGGGCCTTATCTCCCACTAATTAGAAACCTCGCTTGTATATTGAACTTGTTGGCAGGGTTTTGTTTTGCATGCGATTTGTTTAACTGTTTTCAGGTCCGAGGGTTTCGGGGTCAGAAGATAGAGAATTTAAATGCTCAAATAGAGGTCTCAAGGCAAACCGAGTGTGCTGAATTTGATAGTGCTCATTGGAAAGATTCAATTGTCAGCTTATAAGCGCTTGCATTGTACTGAATACTGTGAACCTTCTTCTACTTCAGGGGTCTGTCACTTTATACGAGGGTAGGGGAAGAATAGTTGAAGATTCTTATTACTTTCTGGAATCCTGTTAACCAACTACATACCATCTTGAAAGTATAGTAAGAGTCGAAGGAGGAAAGAATAAGTAACAAAGAGGAAGCTTTAGGAATTGCATGGTATCAATTCAGCTTTTGGAGAAAGAAGAACTTATATTGACACTCCTTTGGGCGGATTGATAGTTGTGTCATAGACGCAAATTGGAAGTAATAGAAGAGAAGAATCAGAGAAGTTCTGATTTAAAGACAGAGAAAAAGAGAGAGTAAATACAGGAGAAAGAAGTACAAGAAGGCAGATAAACGAGGCGGTGGAAGACGTAACCATGTCTATTGTTTTAGAGATTCAGTCCCATTTGCAAAGGACTTTACCTTCGATCCATGATATTGAGTATTTTAAGAATGTTAGAGGCCCCACTGATAGGGCGGATATGGATAGAGTACTCAGAGAGCTTGTGTTTAGATATCTGTACTTTGCGCTTACCAAGAAAGGTGAATATCTAGACGTCTTATTCACTGGTGGAGATAGAGTTGATGAAGGATCTGACAAATTCCCAGGTAGTTTTGAAGAAGCCTTGGATTTAGAGAAAGCATCGGTTTACAGAGAAGAGCCGTTTTATAAGATAGATGAACCAAGATTCCATCAGCATACAGGTAGATACTGTGGAAGAAAATTCAAGGTTGGTGAACCCATTTACAGATGTCATGAATGTGGATTTGATGAGACTTGTGTGCTCTGTATTCACTGCTTCAATGCTAAGGATCATGAAAGCCATCATGTTTATGTTGATATCTGTTCAGAATTTTCTAGTGGTATCTGTGATTGTGGTGATTCTGAGGCATTCGTGAATCCGTTGCACTGTAAAGCTGAAGAAGAAGATAGTGAGTCGCATGAAGAGGACACACCTGAAGGTGATGTTTTTCTTTCGGAGGAAATGGGTAGATTATTTGAAGCTGTGTTGGTAGAGATTTTTGATCATTTCATAGACGTTTTCAATCAAAACATTGAGCCTCTGCCAACCTTGCAGAAAGATATCACCCTGAAATTGAGAGAAATGATTCAACAAGGCAGGTTAACGGAGAGAGCACAGTTTCTGAATGACCTTGCCTATACAAATGAATGCTTAAGTGCTACTATGCCCAATAGAGATGAATCATTGGGATTAGTGGAGGATCTGAAAAATTACACCGTCATAATTTACAATGATGAATACCATAATTATTCACAAGCAACTACAGCTTTGAGACAAGGTGTTCCAGATAATAAACATACAGATTTACTCACTTCAAGAATAGATAGTGAAGGTAGAGCCATGTTGAAATGCTCTACTGATTTGTCTGCAGTTATGGGCGGTTTTTTTGCAGTTCAAACTAATGGGTTAAGTGCAACTCTGACGTCATGGCCTGAATATATTCATCAGGAAACTTGCAAGTATATGGTACTTTGGTTGAACCATTGTTTGAACATACCAAATGCCCAATTTCAGAATGCGTTTAGGAGAGCTATGGGAGAAGTTCTATGTTCACCCTATAATCGTGCATCTCAAGCGGTAGATAAAACTCCGGTTGTTCGCAAATATTTTGCTAATAAGTTGAATGAGGATGATCCTTATAAATATGCAGATCTCTCGATTTTAGCAGAAGGTAATCAAATACCCTTGGGTCATCATAAGGAATTACCTGAATCAAGTACTGGTTCCATCTCTCCGGCTTTGAATGAAGTGATAAGTCCTACTTCGAGAAGTTATAAAAATTCCAGGTTACAGCATATTCTTTACTTTGACAATAGATATTGGAAAAGATTGAGAAAGGATGTTCAGAATGCAATTATCCCCACATTGGCATTCAACATCCACTACAAGCAGCTCTTCTGTCATCAAGTAGTGGAAATCTTTAATCATATCAATAGATCTGTAGCATTTATGGATCGTGAGCCTCAGTTAACTGCAATCAGAGAGTGTATCGTTCAACTTTTCACAAGCCCTTCAAACGCAATGATGGTTTTTGAAAACGGAAATTTTGACGATATAATGTGGTCGGTGATTGATATTTTTCTAGAATTTTCAAAGATAGAGGGAGGCTTTCTGATATGGCAGAGAGTTCAGAAGAGTAATCCAACGAAGAGTTATGGAGTCGTTTTTAGACAAGGACTTTATGCTGTTGAAACTCTTTTGAGCAAGGTAACAGATTGTAACATCATCCTAAGACCCAGGGAATTTATTTCCGTCATAACTTTATGCAAGTTATTTAATGGAGCATGGAAGATTAAAAGGAAGGAAGGTGAGCATGTTCTTCATGAGGATCAACACTTCATTCCTTATTTGGAATATACTACC
Source organism: Zygosaccharomyces gambellarensis (assembly GCA_030571545.1). Taxonomy (NCBI): domain Eukaryota; kingdom Fungi; phylum Ascomycota; class Saccharomycetes; order Saccharomycetales; family Saccharomycetaceae; genus Zygosaccharomyces; species Zygosaccharomyces gambellarensis. Next base: position 628,481 of record JAJLXU010000002.1, read on the forward strand.
TCAATTTACAGTATTATTCAAACCATTGAAAAAGTATTAGAGCACTCTAGGGAGAGTATCGATCAATCGCTATTGCTGAATGCCATCAGATTATTGACTACCTTTTTAGGCCATAAAACCCTAACTTACAAACTGGTCTATGACTCTCATGAGATTATCAAATTTGAAGTTAGTAAACAACGTGTTGCCTTCATGAACCCAGTCCATACTTTGTATTCCTTTTTGATAGAAAAGATTGGGTTAAAAAAGGCGCTCGATGCTACACAGGATTGTACTGATTTCTTGAAAATCAGTGACTTTTCTCTGAAGTCAGTGGTGCTATGCTCTCAAATTGATGTGGGATTTTGGGTGAGAAATGGTATGTCTGTTTTGCACCAATCTTCGTATTATAAAAACAATGCTGAATTGAGCTCTTATTCGAGAGATATTCATCTTAACCAATTGGCATTTTTGAGAGAAGGTGACGATTTACCCCGAGTCATATACAACATGCTTGACAGATGGGAATTATTTGATTGGTTTTCTGGTGCAGCTGATTTTGATCACACGGTTTATGAAGACAAGATTGCCGCTATAACTCAGCAATTTATTGCCTTCGTGTACCAGGTGCTTACTGAAAGACAATTCTTTAAGCTTTTCCGCTCATCTAAGGAGAAAAGGATGAATCTCATTAAGAATGCTTTGATTTACACCTTGTGCATCAAGCCGTTGTCGTATTCCAGACTTCTAAGGTCTGTGCCGGATTATTTGACTGAAGATTCATCAGAATTGGAGAGTGCATTGGAGGAGGTCTCAGATTTCGTGGAACCAAAAGGTTTAGCTGATAGTGGTGTTCTTAAATTGAAAGAACATCTCTATTCTCAAGTTGATCCTTTGAAGCTTTTGAACATGGAGAATGAGTTTGAGACCACTGCCAAGATTATAAAGACTCATCTGGCCAAGGATAAGATCAGTGCTACCAAAGTTGTGCTTCATCCTCAAATTCTGCCCCCAGATGAGTTGGACGAAAATGCGACAGAATTAGGTAAGTTTACTAGATGTGACGTTTTTGCGAAATTGATTTACAAGTTGCTCCAAGTTTGTATCGATAAGCAAGAAGGCACATTCTTGTATGAACTACTACATTTGGTCCACGGTATTTTCAGAGATGATGAGCTCTGTAATGGTAAGGACTCTTTACCACAGGCTTACCTGTCGAAACCAATTTGTAATTTACTTTTAAGCATTGCAAACTCCAAGACAGACGTATTTTCGGAATATGTTATGCGTAAGGCTGACTTTCTACTGGAACATATGATATTAAAGAGACCAGCGGAAGTTTTCGATTCTTTGATCACCAGTTTTGGTAGACAATACGTGGATGACTATAGGACTAGAAAGATGAACTTTGGTGTCAACCTAGAAGATGAAAAAGCCAGAAAGAAAAGATTAATCAAGAAGCGTCAAGAAAAGCTCATGGCTAAGTTTAACACACAGCAGAGTAGATTTATGAAGGAGAATGAATACAAGTTTTGGGGGCAGGATTCTAACAACCTGGACGACGAAGGAAATGAAAATAAAGTTGCAGAAAATGATGAATTTATATGTTCTCTTTGTCAAGACAATACCTCTCCTGACTTGTTTGTTATCCCAGCATACCACGACCAGACGCCTATATTCAGAACTGGTAACATCTTTAATGTTAACGAGTATGCAATTCCTTGGAAAGGCTTCTATAATGATGATCAAAAGTTAACCTATGATGATGATACCTCTCTGGAAAGTTTAGGTGTTAATGGATCCCTAGGCTCCAGAAAGGTTGTTGTATCTTGTAACCATAGCATTCATCATGGTTGTTTCAAGCGATACGTTCAAAAGAAGAGATTTTCGACCAATTCTTTCATCTGTCCGTTATGTCAGACCTTTTCTAACTGCGTTTTACCAATTCGACATGTTTCAAAGGAGAACACGGGCCTCACTACTTGCAGTTTACTAAATGAGGAATTATCGGTTGATGTATTGGCAAGGCTTTTGGAGACATTCAGCGCTTCAGATTTCAAAAACGTCTATTCTACTTTCAACTTGGTGGCACTTCATTCTCATTCTTATGACAAGAGTGCTCGTAGTATGCCTGGTTTCCAAACTTCTGATACTGCTTATGTCCTCTCTGTTCATTGGGCGAACACTATATCTATGTTAGAAATTGCAGCCAGATTAGATGAACCTTCAAGAGGTAATTTGTTGAAGAACAGAGAGCAGAAATACAAGACTTTAAAGAATACTTTGATATGTATTGTTTTGATGTGTTACAGCTTGGGTAAACCCAATCCCGAATTCAGGCCCTATGAGAAAAAGGATGGAATTGTGTGGAATCAGAACCAACTATTTCAATACATTGTGAATAAATCTCTGTTTTCTTCTGAACCTTTAAGAGAAACTGTGACGCATGCATTGGTCAACTTTTCAAAACAGTTGGTTACGGAGTTCATCAAAGGTGTTAATCCTCGCGATGTTGATTGCATATATGAAAAAGCTGCGCAATTAGGTGGTCTTTGTCAAATTGAAAATGATGATATGCTAGATGCATTGAAAGAGGTTTGTGCCCTCGGTATAAATGATAGTGAGTTATCCAAGAAAGCTTATGAATTGGCTTACACATCTTTATTGAAGAACCTCTTACCTACATTGAGGAGATGTTTGGTGATGTTGAAATGTTTCCATGAGCTATTGAGGACATCTTATGATGAGCCGCTTTGTATCAATGGTGTGAATTTTGAGGAGGATGAAATTTCACACAATTTACCTAGTTTTACCGATAAAGTTGTGGGTGCTTTGACTGAATTCGATTCTTTGAGGACCCTTTTGACTCAAGGTATTCCTAACATGAAGCCAGTGGAAGATTCACACTTAGTAGATATCCCTTACGAATACTGTGGTATTGTCAAGTTGATCGATCTGGCCAAATATCTGAACACCTATGTCACCAATTCTAAACAAATAAAATTACGTGAGGAACATTCTCTCCGCATGAAAAATGTGAAGAACCGTCTAGATTACAAGATTTGTTTGACTTGTGGTGTTAAAGTTCATTTGAGGCCAGATCGTCATGAAATGTCCAAGCACTTACTCAAGTACTGTTTTAAACCGTTTGGTGCGTTTTTGGTGCCTAATACCAGTGAAATATGCCTGTTTTTATCGCAGCCTACTTCTACTGTGTTTATCTCTGCACCTTATCTGAATTCACACGGTGAAGCAGGCAGAAATGCGATGAGACGTGGTGATTTGACCATCTTGAACCTGAAGCGCTACGAATACCTCAATTTACTATGGGTAAACAACGAAATTCCTGGTTATATCAGTAGAGTAATGGGTGATGAATTTAGAGTAAACATTTTATCAAATGGCTTCTTTTTTGCATTCAATAGAGATCCTAGACCAAGAAGAGCTCCAGCTGCTGGAAATGGTAGTGAGGACGACGAAGATGACGATGATCCCGATGAAGCTGAATTTTACAGTGGCCATTCTAGTGAAGAAGACGAGAGAGACATTGAAATGGGTGAAGATCGTATTGGAGGGCTGTTTGGAGGCCCTGAAGGTGGTAATGTTCGCGGATTTTTACAAGTCTTTGAAAATCTACAAAATGTCGTCGGTAATGGGATCAATGGTGATGATGCCCAATTTGCTACGCCAATACTGCAGTTTTTCCCTCCACAATTCGGTGGTCTCAATGCTCAACGTAACTTAGGAGCTGATGTGGATGAGGATGATGAAGTTTTGGATGATGTTGCTGATGAGGAGGCTGATGATGCTCCTCGTAGTGATTGAATAACCAATATAGGTTTACTCTGACGCATAGATATATTTATATATAGGAGTTTAGTATTATTTCATATATATTTGAATTATTTTTTTTTTTACCGTGAATTTTATTTAATACTGTCGGGGCGTCACACTGACATTTAGAAAACCATCGTCGTTTGTGTCGTTTTTTACGAGCCAATTATATGGTGAAAAAATTCAAAGACTAAAATGGGAAGAAGGCTAACATATCACGAACCTAATGGTCATCATAATCAATCATTTCCAGTCGTTTTGATATTAGAACAATTCTTTTGGAACAGCGGTTATCTTGAACTCAATACACCAAATTTCAAGTGAATAATGGTATGTGCAATTGGTTGAATATGGATCTCCATGAAATCTTGTAAATGCTCTTTAGTTACTAACGATCTGTCAAATTGATTTTAAATTAGTCCTTTTCGTCACTTTACAGAGTTCTTTTCAAGAGAAATTCGGTTTTCGTTGGTACCGTTTTGGCTTCTGCATTCGTTTTCCAAGCTTCATTTGATACTACTGTTACCAAATGGTATGAAAGCCATAACAAGGGTAAATTGTGGAAAGATGTCAAACTAAGGTTACAAGAGGGTGGTGATGAAGATGAAGATGAAGATGAGGATGAGTAAATATTCCAATGATGAATTAACAAACGGTTCTTTTTCATCCGTCCATGTATATACCCATTGATTCATAGAAGTATATACATTATATTTATTTATATTCAACGGCATCGAGAATATGATGGAAGATATTTTAGTTAGTATAATTTAGAAAAAAGATTTTAAAGAAACTATATGATTTGAAAGCTTATATACAAGTGATTACGGAATCCATTGAACTTTTAAATTTCACCAGATGTGGAAGCCTGTTGGATCCTGGCGATATATGCCTTTGATACGATATTCCAACTTCTCATATATTTAATTAGGCATTGATCTACACAGGGCTCATTACGATCAGAATAAGGACTATGAAGGCACTTTTCAAAACAATTTTCAGTAACTTTATTGACTAATTCAGTAGCATTTGCAACAGCTAATTCTTGACTGATTTGTGTTTTCACTTGATTTGTAACACCACCAGATGGCTTAGAATTGGAACCAGAGTTCACAGTTTGTTGCTGAGAAGGTGCAGAACCACCGAAGATCGAAGATAGACCCATTCTCGAGTTTATAATTCCTGGACTTTCTGTAGGATGAAGTTGAGATTGCAATTTTAAAGTTCTTCAATTTTTCACTTCAATTGCCTTGGAAAGATGAGATAGGAAGAGAAAAAAGAAAAAGAATGACACCTGCCCTATCCAACTATGTGGCAGTCGACTCTCCCTGATTATGAGATACTGAATTGTGGGCGCAAATGGTTTAGTGGTAAAATTCATCGTTGCCATCGATGAGCCCCTGGTTCGATTCCGGGTTTGCGCAGATTTTTTTTCAAATCTTGCTCAAATGTGTTTTTACTACTGGCAAGACTTTCTTTGTAAAATGGCGATTTCTAAAATCTCTTAAGATTGTCATCTGAAGACAAGAGAGGAGAGTACAGCCAATTTAGGGAAATTTGTATAGAAAATTCAAAAATTGAGATGCTCTTGGTCTCTCCAGACCGAAGTTTGAGAGAATCTTTGTTGAACCCTTTTTTGTTTATGGTGCCAAGAAAAAAAAATAAATAGTCAGTGAAAAACTCCGAAAGTTGCTTGTCATAGAAATAAGAACAGTCAATTTTTGATGCTTTTTTCTAATATCAGCTTATAAATGTTAATATTGGTTATTAATGTTTTGGGTTTAGCCTGCAGCTTTCCCAGTAGTCTCTTTAATGCTGCCGTTAAATAACAAAGTGGTTCATATTAAAAACTGCTGAGCATTTATTAAGAGGCTTCGCTAGAAACACTCTTCACTTTGAAAGTTTTGGCCTTCAAAATTCTTGAAAATAAATCACGTCTGGCTAACACAACTGATTATCCACTTATGCACTAGGATGTGATAATCTGGGATGTGAGAAGTTGATGTAATATAGCATGACCGTAAGATTAGCGGTAGCAAGAGTAACGACACATTTAAAGTTGTTATTGTTGTCTGATTACCTGCTAAATCATACTTGTGATCTCGTGTAATGACTATCTGGATTAGCTAAAATCACTAGTTTGATGCGTCTTGCAGGATCTTATTATGATAATTGAGTGTTATTTTTACCAATATGTTTAGGTAAGCAAAAGACCTATACAGAAACATGTCTTCGTGGCTGATATTAATTATTATAAATCTGGATTTCCATAGTTGATACCTAAATATCGTATTGTATACTAGTATTGGGTGTTTAGTATACATCTTGAAAGCAGATCCTTCTTATATACATTGAATTTAACCGATATCCATTATATCATCACTAGATTCAGCAGTCCCCATGTACCATATTTCAATGCAACTGGTCAATATCTCGGCGCTCTTTCTAATGCTTCCCATAAATCGAAAGCTCTTGGCGGTATACTCTCTATATAGTTTCATCTGATTAATATTTGTACACATGTAGCTTTTTGATGGGGATTTCATTATAAATGGCTTAAGCGCAAATGGTTTAGTGGTAAAATTCATCGTTGCCATCGATGAGCCCCTGGTTCGATTCCGGGTTTGCGCATTTATTTTTAATTCGTTAATTTTTTGAAATATATTTTCTTGTATATAGGATTTGGCGATTTCTGTTAAATGATATTTAATGCAATTAGGTGCAGATGGTTTGTTGTGCTACTTTCCTGCTTGTTTTCCTTCTCTTCGAGATTCGAAGGGAGCATTTGCCTTTTTTTTTTTTCTAATTCTTAATCTTCCATTCCTCTTCGAACATGCTAACATGAAAATTGAATACCTTTTAAAGATTATTCAGTGAAACCTAAAGCCAACCTAAAAAGAGAAGAAAGTACCTGAGGTCATTGAGCTTCCTGATTTCGCCTGAGTGTTTCGTAAAATTCCAATTTGTGGTTTTTCCAGCCCTGTCTCGGGAACCTAGAGGTAATTGATCTCCACTATCATTATTATACTTAAAATTTGAGTATGATCCACGCTGTTCTGATATGTATGTTGTTTGTTTGAAGAAATATGACTGGTTTATTGGAACTTTCACTAACAGAAAGGTTTTTTTTTTTAGTCAATAAAAAGTGTCAGCCAAGGTTAGTCAAATTCTATACACCCGTATATCTACCTAAGCAGAAGCTCCTATTAGAGCAAGTTCATGAACTCATATCACAAAGAAATAGTGATTTTCAAAGCTCATTTCTAGTTACACCACCTTCATTGTTAAGGACCAAATCTAATAGTGATTCGCTTGAGGACGAAGATATCCAAATTATTTACAAAAACTATGCTACACTTTATTTCACGTTTATTGTGGATGACCAAGAATCTGAGTTGGCGATATTAGATCTAATCCAGACATTTGTGGAGGCGCTTGATCGTTGCTTTACAGAAGTTAGTGAGCTGGATCTCATTTTTAATTGGCAAACCTTAGAAAGCGTTTTGGAGGAAATTATTCAAGGTGGTATGGTAATAGATACAAATGTGTCCAATATTGTAGATTCTGTTGATGAATTGAATAGAGCCTCCGAACAAAGTGACGGATCTGTTGCAAGGTTAGCATCTTCTAGCTTCAGTAACGCTTTACAGGCATTCGCAGGTGGTGGATTTGCACAGTGGGCTTCAGGTCAATAAATTAAAAGGAGATCTTTATAAGAGGGGTTAGAATAAGGTAGGAAAGAAAAAAGAAGGAAAAAAACATGTTCAAATGAAATTAATAAATATAAGCTTAATATTTACAAGATTGAAGAATTTACCAAAATTTCCACCAACTTTTACTCTTTTGACCGACGATTTTTTCAGTCTCATTATTAGTTTCTTGTCTAATCTTTGCTAGTTCTTCATTGATCCTCTTTAATTCCTCCTTTTGTACTTGATCTGCCTTTAATTTGTCAAATTGTTGTCTATTCGTCAATTGTGGTGATCCTGAATTTTCCCATGGTGATTGAATACTACCCGTCTTCCAAATTGGATCATCACTCTGTGAAGTTTGCTTGACAATTCTCATCAGTTCCTGCTGTTCAGCTTGACGTAAGCTTTTCTCTCTTTCATATTGCATTCTTAATTCTGGTGAAAGTGAATTGATAATCTCTTCATCTGTCGGTGTTGTATATTTAAATAATAGACATCCGGTTGCAATGATTGCACCACCATAACCCCAAACTTTGAGCCAACGAATCCACAATGGGGTCTCCATGATTCCTATAACTTTTTCTGCTGAGATTTACACTATCGTTGTCATTAAAAGTGTACGGTGTAGTATATGTACGTATTCATAAATTGATGTTGAAAAATCGCATCGTGACTGACGGACTTGAAAGTTTCAGTGATTCATAGTAAATAAGATTAAATAAAATAAAAACCAATAAATAACTTTATAATCCGATGTTTTGTGCTCCATATATATGTATTTTTTTTTTTTTTTCTTGTTTTATTTTTTTGTTTTTATGTTATCATCATAATTGTTATTGTTGCCATTGTAATCTACACTTTAGCCGCACAATTCCCGGTAGAGAAATGGTGTGAAGACTTTAGCAGCTGTGAAAAGGATCATTATACCTTCTAATAGAGCCATTGGTAACCCAAGGAATCCACGTTCCTCAATGTTTATATAGACAGCATAGAGTGCAACGGCTGAGAAGACCCTTGCTAATAAAAATGGTTCTGGTAAAACACCCGACAAAAATGCAACGGGAACATTAACACAGTCACCACCACGTTGAAAATACTTGAAACACCCTTTTTGTAATTTTTTCAAGTTATCATTGTCTGCTGCGAAAAGCGAATAAAGGGCCACTGACAAGACGTTTAAAACAGAATCGTAAGTCTTACGCTCGTAATGATACTCCAATAATTCATTTAAGACCGTTTCACGGTCACTAAAATCCAAATCACCAATTTTCTTTATTAGTAAAACAACATCATTGAGACCAACAGTCATACCGCCACCTGTTAGGGGATGTCTCATATTGAGGGCATCACCAATAACACACATACCAGTAACATCGTTCTGTTTTGCTGGCAAATAGGAATTAGGCATTGATTTGAATTTCCCATCTGAAAGAGCCTCATCGAAGGAAGGACGTAATGATTCTGGTAAAAATGGCTGAACATCTTTAATTAACCAAGATTTAACGTTCGATGGTAGTTTAGGTGAATTGTATGCACATAAAATTCTAGTTTCCTCAGGGCTAATTTGATAAACTAAAACTGGCATGTGCTCACTACCCAAAATGACATGACCATGCATGGGGAAAGGGTTTTTGGCATTTCTTAAAGTCATACCTACAAATGAAGACCCAACCGATGGTACGTGTTGAGAATTCAACTCTTTTCTAAATCTTGAAAATATACCATCACAAATAACAGTTAAATTAGCCTTAAATTCTACCTTACCTCTACCTTCCACATCAACTTTAGCACCCACAACTTCATTGTTTTCACTCTTCAAAATTTGAACACAATTTCCTTGCAGCCTAGTGACTGTGTTTTCTTCGCCAACAATACGTCTTAAATTGTTCAAAAATTTACCATGAACGAATGCAACCCCTCTTTCTCTTTCATCTTCTTCATAATCTTTAGAGGAGAGAGTACTGTCATCTAAAATCTTCTCATTGCCACCTTTAACCAAATCTTTCAATTTTTCTAAAGGAGCAAGATTTGACTTATGGGGATAGGGAATGTCCACATGCTCACCATTATAAAAAACGGTATATCCAGTAACGGGGTATGCATCAATACCGTTGACTGCTTGAGCCATACCCAGACTTCTTAACGCACGAAGACCCCCTGGTTGTAGCAATTCACCAACAATCCTATCCGGCATCGCCCAATTTCTCTCAACAATCAAAACCTTTTTGCCTTTCCTGGCCAATCCAGTGGCTACAGCAGGCCCAATCACACCTGCACCGATTACGATAGCATCATAGGTGACATTAGAGTCTGCGTTGAATAGATTTGAGTCTACCATCCTTGTTTTACTCGTATTCGCTCGAATAATGGACCGATAATTGTAATCGAAAAAGTCCGTGACTACCAAAACCTCACCTTCAAAACCTCCACCCCTCTTATAATAGATCCTGCCAACGACTTTCGTTCAAATATGGCGCTCTAAAAGTGGTTTGAAGATAAACGGCTTCAAGTTTTCACTTTTAATTTTTTTTTTTTTAAAGCGAAGTAAACGAAAAATTGCTAACATGAACGACGATTAAACATCAGCAAATGGAAACTCGTTTAAGAGTCTTAGAAACAACCTTTTAGCCGTTTATTTGTAGTTCATCTTATTCACCATCAGCGGTTCCTATTCAATGCATGTTTTATTTTTATTATGTTTTTCGTTCAACCTTTGTTCAATCGCTGGAGACATCGGTTTGATATATTCTTGATGGCGATGCTCAGTTGTTGTGAAGAGACGGAAAATTCTGTGGTAATTTCTTGTGCCATGCGGTTTTCTAATGCATTTATAGCCTTAATGCGGTCGTCGTCTATACGTTGTTCCTCTCTGCGATGGTCAGTAGATTCAAATTGTCCCTGGAAAAAAGCGTATCGCTCTTGTAGTTCATCAAGGAATGAGGGCTTGCTTGGGAAGTCTGATAACTTTGCAGTGCTAAAAGTATCTGACTCTAGTGGGAACAACTTGTGTAGCTTCCTTTTTGCAATTCTTTGGTCAATTTTCAACCTTTCATCGTTTCTTTGTAATGGTAGGAATGCCTCTTCTACCCATGATAAATACTGAGAGATCTCCTCATCAGTCCACTCAAATGCTTGTTCCTCTGGTCTTTGGTTCTGTGAAAGTTTAACGACGTTTTTGTCAACGGTATCTAAGCTGACATCATGTCTCCTCTGTCGCTGGATAAGAGAATGAATCCACCTTACTTGGTACGATTCAGTATCGTATCTTAAAACCCACCTAACCGTTAACAAGAAGTACGCAACTATTTGCAAATCAATCCAAGATTGTGGTTTATCATCAATTGATAGATTGAAGTCTTCTTCATTGCATGTAATTCTGATCAGTTGAACAGCAAATAGAAAAAATTCAGGCGGTAAAATATTTAAGAGAACAAGTTTAAAAATAAGGCATTCGTGGTTTACCTTATGATTAAACTCTTCGATAAAATTTGTTTTGGCACATAGTTGCGCAATATGAAAGAAAAGTTGGCCTTCTTGTGGACCTTTCCCACCTTCCAAAACCCCTAAATAATAGTTGGGTAATTGAATTTTCCAAGGCTCTGGTAACTTATCATTTGATTTAAAATAGGGTAGTCTACCAGACATTGTCCATTTGATCAGATCCCACGTATAAATTGGTATTCCTAATTGGACGCTCGACATGTATAATATGGCCAATGTAGACACAAGACTAAGTCGATAACGATTTTTATCTTTTCTTCTTTTGAGTGTCTCGTAATACCGATCCTGATCCTCATTGGAGTCAAACGCTGGTGCCTCCGTTTCTTCACTAAATTCACTATTGTTACTATCAACTTCGATTGATTGTAAAATTTTCATCCATATTATCTTCACCACTTTATCAAACTCTTGAGGCAAATTGTGTTCGTTAATTAGCCATCTAGATTGTCTTTTGAGAGTAAACTGTACAGCTCTGATAAACAGCAATCTAGCTTCAGGTCCATATATCTTTTTACCGCCCTCTTCAACTTGAGAGTTTTGAATTTGAGATGAGTTGAAACTTGATTGAAAATTACCAGTAGCACTGGTAGTCAAATTTAATCTTCTTGTTACTACACCTGCATTAGTTGCATCTTCGTCTTCATCGTTAAATTCAACATCACCTTCCATAACATGCCCAAATTGACATGTTCTTCTACCATCGATTATACGCCATAGCCTAGAGGGACAGTTACCAACTCCACAAACGGGACCTCTGATATAGGTCGACATATGTTGTCTATCTTAAGTTTGTACTGATTTCTAAATCAATTATTTTAGCCCGTGTCTTTACCTTTTTTATCATCGTTGGACTTTAGTAGGTTTGATCAGCTACAAGCTCACCGTCATCCGATCTTCAGAATCTTGTATCGTTAGAACAACCAAACGTTAAAATAATCATATAAAATGATTACATAAAAAAAAAAAAAAGACGTTATAAAAAAAGTATAGATTTTTTTTACAAATGTTTGGATAATTTACGTATATATTGTTATTCCTTTTTTTTTTCTGTTTTAATTATGAGTATCGTGGTTGTTTCGATGATGACCATGTCCACCATGGCCGTTATGGTGATGGTAGTTTTGTCTATAGTTACCTGTACCTCCTACTCTAGAGCTAGGACCACCACCTCCCATCATTGGTGCTTGGAATGGCATGGCACCGGGATATCCAAATGCCATGGGAGTTCCAGGGGCACCGCTCATATATGCAGGTGGCATATGTGGGGATACTGCTTGAGGTGATGGACTACCGCCACCATCATCACCACCCATCATAGACATCATATGTGGCATAGAAGGATAAAACATCGGTTGTGGTTGAAAGGGCATGTACATCCCCATATTACCGGCAAGACCATTCAGCATAGGAGTTGGAGAGGCACCTGGTCCCATAGGATATCTCATCATATTACCCATGACAACACCCATTTGTTGGTTTGCAGCAGCAGCAGCAGCAGCAGCATTCATTGAATTCATTTGACGCTGCTGCAAATTCATTTGAGCTCTCTGCACGGCAGTTCTCTCATCGGGGAAGAATGTCTTGTAGGATTGTTCAACAGTTCCTGGCCAAGTTGGTGCTGTGAAATAAGGTTTTTCTATGAAGAAGGGTTCCATTACCTTGGATTCTCCATTTCTCTGTTTTTGTTTGTCATCATAAGCTTCTTTTGACCTCAAAAACATATTGAAATTTCTACCAAAGGCTTCCCTCCTGTTATTATTCGATGACAGAATTTTAGATCCAAAAAATGAATTGGTGAAACGTTTTCTTGAAGACGTGGGCATCCTGCCTGATGGAGAATCTACAGGGGTTTGTTCCTGAGAGTTAACTTTACTAGTTTTGCGAACGTCAATCTTACCCGAGGAAGGCGTTGGTGGTACTGAAGATCTATTGCTAGAGCTTTGGGGTTTTGGTGGTAAAGATGGATCCCCCCTTAAAGCTGATTTTTTCAAAATATCTTTCATGTCATCTGGTACTTCATATGGGACTCTAAATTTCTGGGAAAACTTTTTAAGATCTTCAATTTGTGCTTCCTTGGCATTGGCATTTGGCTTTTTACTGCTACTATCGAATGTTTCTCTCTTTGGTGACTTGCTAGGAGTCACAGGAGAAACATTCTCCTTATTTAAAGCAACATTAGCATCAACTTTGTTAGCCGAGCGTGGTTGCTGCTTAGTTTGAGCAGGGTCAACATCGTTCTTAGGCTGTTGTTGTTTTTGATCTGCTCCAGCCGTACTCGAAGAGATAATGGCAGGATCTACATGGTGTGCCTGACTCTTTGAAGGAAAAACGTTATTCTTAGAATCTTGATTTGTCCCTTGCTTAGAGTTATGCTTCAAGGCTGCTAGTAATTCATTTCCTCTTCTATCCACACCAGAATACAAATCTTCTTCGTCCATACCAGAATCATCAACCACAACTCCTCTTTCTTCGTTCAAATGATGATTTGCAGAGGCCCCTTGGGATTCAATCTCCTTAGCAATTTTTTCGGCCTCTTTAAATCTTCTTTCAAAATTGGGATCCTCTTTATTAATCTTTGTAGTGTAGAAATGTTCATCGAAAGTAGACTTTACGCCAAATTTTTGTTCATTGACAGAGAACTGATCCCATTCACCTGCATTGTCTTCTAAAGTTTCATTCAAGTTTTCATCGTCCTCATCTGGTGTCCATTTCAACAACTCACGTTCTCTGACTCCGGGCTTACCACTACGGCTGATATCAGTATCAGTTTTGAAAGCCTTTTTACCATTTTCTTCCTGAAATTCTCTTTCTTTCTCCTTTCTCTGTCTCTCTTCATTTTCTTGTCTCTTTGAATTTTCCCATTTCTCATCTAGGGTAAAATCAATATTTTTCAATTCCAATTCAGCTACTTCTTCACCATTAATCAAAAGTGTATCTTCCAGTTGCTCTGATAGCTTTTCGATACTATCAGTGAAAACAGCATCTATCACTTTAGGATACTTTAAAACAATATCAATACCATTTGATGATTCTAGATTGGTGGCAACCAAAATCCCCGAATATTTAGCACCGGATGTTACAGTGGCGATGGCTTCTGAACCAATACTGTTTACTAACAGATGATCTAAACGATCATTGAAACCTCTTGAGACTTCTCCATTTTCGTAAAAATTTGAAGACCCACTACCGGTACTGGGACCTCCCGATCTACCATTGCCAGTGGAAGTACCTGGAGCACCAGACGCATTACCATTATTATTACCATGATCTCTCCTCCTGTTGTAAAAATTTCCCTTCATCGCAATTTAATCTCAATAACCAATATTAATGAAAATAATAACAACAACGACAACAATGATAACAGAGATATGATATCTGGCTCCCTTTTGTTATTGCCTTGAACAGGTGTGTCAAGACAAAAAACTCAAAAAAAAAAAAAGAAGAAGGGAGCTACAATTTTTCAATTGTAGAACCGATTGACGGAAGAGGTTCTAAATGAAAAGCTAAATGCAGAGCTGGAGACTCAATTAGAATTCGTCTTCTTTCCTTTACAAAGGAATCGATTGTGCTGTTTCTCTTGTTTAAATTTCCCTGTTTTGTTAGGGCATGCTGATTTATGGAAACTATGTTATCACCATGTACGGTATGAATATAAATATACAAATACTGTTACATATTCCGTTTTCTTATTCATCATTCGTTATTTCCTGAATTTCTATCGATTCTATCCTGTATCGATTCTATTTTATTCAGCGCCATGAATTTCTCTATATTGTTATGAATGTTCTCTGAGACTTCATTGTACTCTTGTATTGCCGGTACCAACTTTTCAATATCTGAAAAATCTTCAACATCTAATTCAGTCGATGCAGTCTGCTTGCCAGGTGCTAATTGGAGTTCCTGAATATCTTTTTCATACGTGTTGTGTCCCTGTTCTGCCTGGCTGCTATCCGGAATCAAGCCATATGCATTTTCTATGGCTTTTATTAAACTTGGATGTAAATCGTTCTTCAGCAATCGCTCCTGTAGCTTTCTTTTATCACTACGTTGCAAATCTTCACATATACCCTTCACTTCTCGTAGCTTTTGCTCTTCTCTAATCAATTCATCCTCTAGTTTTTCTGCATTTTCCAATTCTTGAGCGTATCGAGATTGAATATATTTTCTTTTCGAAACGATGTATTCTATATCTACATCACGATCAGAGATTCTCGAGGGAAACTTTGTCCTTTTCAATTGATGTCTAATTTTAGATACTAAGTTACCCATAATAATATGCTTTCGTTGATGCACATTAGTAGAATCACTTACAACACTTTTCAATTCGTCATTATACTTATCAAAAACTTGTTCAATTGCAGTTTCAAAATTCGTCTCTAGCAATTGAACCAAAGATCTTATCATATGTTTTGAAGGTCTTTTCCATCGTTTAATCTCATAATTCGAAGGCAATTTGTCTCTGAATTCTTGTCTAATAAGTGGTCCAAAATCCCAATGTCTAACGTTGGTAATTTCTGCATCACCCTCGGGATCTCGCTGTCTTCTTTTAAATCGGACTCTTTTTGCACTAATAGACTCCTCCAATGGGTGATTGACGGCTTCATAATCCGCTTCTTCATTCTTTTCTTCATGTTCTCTATGATCTTCATCATATTCATCATCTTCTTCTTCATAAAATAGTCTCTTGGGAGACGGTATCTTATCTAACCTTAAAGCCTCGGTATCCACATCTTCCACACTAC